>JBAMCM010000174.1:0-13003 GCA_037075145.1 Scaptodrosophila latifasciaeformis
CCATTATTAATAGCTATGTCATATATTGCCATAATATGCTCGAAGCTAAAAGGAAACCTTTATCGCGAAGAGATTTTGTTAAATCTATTTGTAATGACCTAACAAAAAATATATTAATAAAAAGATCCGCTATTACCACTCTTCCTAGCTAATTAAGATCAAATATTGAAAAAAATAATAAATAATAACTCTGTTTTAGTATTATTCTAAATGTTGTTGAAGAAAATGCTAAAAAAAAAGAATTGTAAGTTATGTCCGTTCACAAAACGTCTTATGACAAAAAGTATTTGCAACTCTTGCAAAAAAAAAAAACACATCTGCGGCGAACACAAAATTGAGGTGTGCACAGCGTGTGTAAGCCTTCTTCCAAAATAAACAAAGTTGATATTTTTATAATAAGATACATAACATAGATTTTAAGAAATTACAAAAAAAAAATTGAAATATTACATTGAAAAATGTTCCTTAAAACCGATGATCTTGAAAATGAAGTGAAAGGTGTTCACCTGTATGAGTTCCGCGTGACTAGGATCAACTCTGGCTCGCTGTGCTCGTCTTCTAGCCCTGTGGTACTCCATCCGAAGCTGGTGTTAGGAGTCATTCCACCAGTAAACGGGAGGCTTACGCATCGCCTTGCTCTTCCTAGGCATCGTTGCGTCACAAGTTGATACCAGCAACTTCATGAGGTCAGCCGCCATTGCCTCTGGATTGCCATTTCAATTTCTAGGGTGACGATTGGATACTTAAGCATGTCATTGTCAACCTTTCTGACATCCCAGGCTTGACCGTGTGTGCACCTTCGCAATCTACGCACCGTGGCGATTGGCCGTACGTAGAATGTGATCAAAGCATGGCAGTCGCTAGGTGGTGCGTAACAGTTGTATATATGCACACCTTTGAACATTGCATATGCAATGCCACGCATTGGTGAGGACGACAGTTCCAGTACATGGAGGGGTCTCCAAAATTTGATGGCCTCTTTACCTGACTCATCAAGGATCAGATCCGAGTCACCGCCATCCTGGTGGTAGGGTTCACTTAGTAGTATGATATCTACGTTGCGCTCCACTCCTGTCTGGGCTAGGAGACTCTGGCCAGCTCCGCAATGGTTGACATTGAGCTGGATAATGTTGGTTTGCCTTAAAGGTCGGACACGCGAAGCCACCAGTCGTGTGGGTCCAGTCCACCGCGATGTTGCAAATCAGGCATTTAGGTGGTTACTGTTGCAGTCAATCGCATCATTCGGGCTTAGCGCAACCGTCGCTGCGCACTGCGTCTGCAAGTAGCGTGTTGCTCTGGAACTGGGACACCAGACTAATGTGGAGGTCCTCTCCTGACGTTGCCTCATCCAATCCGCTGATGGAGAGTATCGTTTTATGTGCACCTGAGCGTACTGCTGCCATATCTTTTAGGGATTCTTCTATAGCCACTCTAAACAAGGGTACGCTTTCTGCATCTTTGCCCGTTAGCTCGAACAGTAATTCTCCTTGTTGCGTTATTCTAATTTTTTTGACATGTTTTTCAAAGTTGCTTGCCCAGGATCAGATTTCAGTTTGCGGAGCATGTCTGCATATGACACTTCACCCGTCTTCTTCCAAATAAGAGCCTCTGGCTTTCTTCGCAGGCGCTTGGGCTTTACCTTGGACCACTCAACTTTGCTAACGTCCTTGGCAACGGACGCGTAGCTGAGCGCATTTGGCTCCTTTGGCGTAGAAATCACTGAGGACTGCTTCACTGCAGCGCTTTTAGCGCTAGTCACCGGTGCGCGGTCCTTCTTAGACTGACTCTCTGTCTGGGTAGCAGTGCTTCTGAAAGAGGTCTCTCTGGGGGAACCTTCTTGTAGTTGGATCGCTCTGGTATTGAGAGCGGCCAGATCATTGATTGCCTTTGGTTTCCTTCGTGACATGGCGCTACGTCTCGAATGCAGATAGCAGCATATTTATTTTGGTATTCATCATATCCAATATACTTCGCATGTCTTTGGTTCGGAACCCCTACAGGTCCAGAGGCCGTATTGGCGATCCAGGTGGTGATTTCGACGCTATTTTTTTCGTCGGCACGCTGATAAGATCAATGATCTTCATCTAGCTTGTAGCATTAGGCCAAGCGAGCCACCTCAGCGGCACCGCTATTGCTGGGAATCTCCGACGTGGGATAGGGGCACGTTTGCTCACCCCCTCAGCCACCGACACAGGCATTCCAGCACCATGTACAGTAATAACCACACCTATCGTAGGGGACCTCGACATTCTAGAGCTCCTCCTGAATGGGTCGTCGCATTTGGTGGCAGTATCCCCCGCAGGACCATCCATTAACGATATTAATAATGGATAAATCCTTGAAGACTCAGAGTACCCAGATTATATAGTGTCCCATGTAGGCTATGGATTTCTCCTAAGCTCGGCTGATGGAGGTTAGAGCCTCTACTTAGGCACCGAAGAGGTGAGAGAATGATTATTGGTCTGTCCACGACCTCCAAGTCTTTTCCTTAATAATCGGTACACTCCAAAAATCCAAAACAAATTTAAATTTAAATTTGAAATTTGTATTTACGCGCGCAATTACTACAGCCAGTCTGCCAGCGCCTTTGATCTGGCAACGCCATTCAGACTTGATCATTGCATAAGTTTTGGGGCTGGATTCCGCCCCATCATCCGCACTCCTCTGTGACGCGCGGATTCCAGGTGATAATGGCTTTAGCCATTATTCCATTACTTTCGAACAAAAGTAGTTCTGTATGAACACGACAAAGAGATCCAAATGTTGAAAGCAATAATTATCGTAACTATTACCTTAATAATTTTAATAATTATATCTTTCTTTTATAAGATTAAAACGTAACTACACAAAAAATTATTCAAAAGAAGCATAAATCCACTTCAACAAAATGCACGAGATGCAAACTCTAAGAATTTTTACATTGAAATTCAAGTTGACTAACAACAAGAGCAACTAGAGCCTCAACTTTGCCCTAGACTCGTATGAGGACATTTTTTTATATAAGTTACTGGGAAGTGACATATTTGACACCCCAACACATAGTATTAAATAAAGTGACGTATATACTTCTTTTATACTCTGTATCCGAAGGGAAAGGGTATACTGGGAATACTGTGCATGTATGTAACACCCAGAAGGAGACATCGTAGACCCCCTAAAGTTACCCACATTATGATCAGGGTGATATAGCCATGTCCGTCCGTCTGTCCGTCTGACCGTCGGTCCGTCCGTCCGTGTGAACGCCTAGATCTTAGAGACTATAAGAGTTAGGATAACCAAATATTGGATTCGGAATCCTTATGTATGTACGCTGGTCAAGTCTATTTTTTTTTCTGAGACCGCCCCCTTCCACCCGCTCACTTTTTCAAAGCCTTGTAATTTCTACAGCTTTAGGATTTTGGTATAAGTTGCTTCTGTAAATTGGTTAGTAATCTAAAAATCTTTCGATTGATATCAAACATGACTAAAATTTACATGAGATGAACATTTACATGAACAAAAAACAAATTTCCAGAGTTAAGATGTGAATTCCTGTTGCCTAACTGGCGAACGGTCGAATGAACAGTCCGATAGATGGCGTGTTTGCATTATTGTGAACAATGTGTTTTTAGATTCAAAGAAATATTAAGACCAGACGTTTTATGTGAAACCAGGGTTACCACCCAACTAGAGTTGCCACCTATTCCTTTTAAGTTTCGTCTATTAGGCACACGCGATCGCAAACTCGGCCACGTTCGAGTTTAACGTTCCGCTACATTTTGTTATGTGTTTAACACTTACCCTCAATATTTTTGTGCTTCCAATTTGGAGGACTACTGTATTCGAATTTTAATGAACTCATTCACACCAATATATTAAAATTTAATACTTTTGAATTATCTCACTTAAATCTTATTTATATTTGTAATTTATTGTTTTTTTTTTTTTTTTTTTAGAAAAAAAAAATTGAAAAGTTTGAATCTAATGATATGGATGATAATAGATCTGAAATTCGATCCCTTATGCTAACAATAGGACTAGTCTGGGGCCATTCTCGATATTTTCACACTCTTAATAATATGACACTGTTTTTTAATTTGTTCCATAACTCCGTTATTGAGTGTGTCACGCGAACAATTGAGCCAGATTCCATATTTCAGGGGGATGTTGATGAGGCTTACAAGAAAGTGGACATGAATTTACAGCACCTTGAATATTACAAGTATGGATATTAAATTTGTAATTAAAAAGTCTCTAATTATTTTTGTCTTTTTAAATATAGATTAATATATAAAGACTGTCGAAATTCATTAAAAAAATTTAAAATTGGCACTACATTTAACTCTCAAGATTGGACTTGGCATCCAGAAAAAATATTTAAAAGACTAGACGCTTTCATAGAACGATTGCATGAGCTTAAGGAATTATTCAATACAGGCCGCGATTTTATGAAATTGGAAAAAATTGTAATTGGAGGATTGAAAGGTCGGCATATTACAGCAGCGCTTGAAAAAATTCTTGAAGAATATAATACCAGTTATCGCGATTGGACCAATATTCAGTATAACCCACTCGATCCCAACGCTGAACACTCACAATTTGAATTGGATCGATTAAAATTTAGAAAAAAAACCGATACGTTAGAGCGCATGATTTCATTTCAATTTGAAAAAGCCTTGGAGGACTCGCATCATTTATTGCTTGGCGGTCAGCTATTAATGCGTCCGATAATAAAAGCACACATGGATCCTTTCATGCATATTATTGTCGATGATTTTGAAGAAGAAATTATAGCTGTCAAAGAAGATTTTAATGACTTTAAGGCTATTTACTTAGAAAAAGGTGCTAAAGAGCTCCCTACTGATGACTGTTTTCCACAAATATCGGGTGCCGTTTCATGGCTCAAGAAACTTCGTAACAGAATTACAGCTATGTATACAGATACCGAATTATACGAATATCCGTAAGTCAAATTTTAAATCAATCTAATATGTGTATAAATTTAAACTATTATAGGCTTTTTGAAAGTGAACGAGGACAGAATATCTTAAACATATACCACCAGATGTTAGATGAAATAGATGTTTTTATAAAAGAAATTCTGGACAAATGGGCGATTGAATGTCTTACAGGCATAAATGAGGGAATGAGCCTAACTTTATTAGCAAAGGATGATATTGGTATAATGTCAGTTAATTTTAGTGACATTCTAAAAATTGCCTTGAAAGATATAAAAGTTCTTCGTCTATTAAGCTGCGAATTGACGCCTTCTCTATTGCAGTTTTTTAGTAAGGAGGAAGAACTATGGGTATATGACTTTTATTATGAATCTAAATAATACCAATATATAAGTAATATTATTTATTTAGAAAGCACGAATCAAATTAATGCGCATCGCTGAATGGTATAATGACATTAACGACAGGGCACATGAAACCGAAAAAGGGTTAATAGCAGCTGAAATGGTAATGATTGAAGAAGAAATGAACCCTCTTACGGTAGATATTACATGGAATCAATTTAGTAAGTAAATTTTATGTTTTGAAATGAAGAAATTAAGCTTTCTAATCAATCTTAAGGGGTGTTTGGATGCGACCCAAGTATTTGAGGTGGTACTCACTACATTCTCCATAAGTAAAGTTGCATTGTTCCTTAGCTCTTGTTATTAAAATCTCTTAATGTGATGCAATGAGACATTTAATTGAGTTTTTTATTTTTCAAGGAATTATGTAATGTAGTTATCCGACTTCAATTAAATTTTGTGGCATTAAAAATTACTTTAAAAAACTGACTTGTGGTTACAATTCGTGCAAAAAAAGTCGATTTCTGATAAAAAAAAAAAAATAATAATTAAGTATTCTTTAAAAATTGTAATTGTTCTCCCATTTCTGGACTCGGTTAAGTTTCCCTCTTTTTATAACCTATGCATTTCTTTTACTTTAAATATTTCTTTAAGATATTCATATAATTATAAAGAGAAACATAATTTTGTATTCTATAAAAATATTGTAATTGTTCTCCCATTCCTGCAGTTGGTTAAGTTTCCTACATTTTATAACCTTTTATAACCTTTTTATTTTAACTTTTTTTTTAAGATTTTCACAGATTAAGATTTTCGGGGTGCCGAAGATTATAGACAGCCAGACATGGCTAGATCGATTTCTCTAGACACCCTGATAATTTTTTTTCTCAGAGTCAAGATTTTAATTCCCCTAACTGGTAAATGGTCGAATGAATAGTCGTACTTGCATTAAGCAAGTTTAATGTTCGGATTCATTTATATTGATCCGACCCCCCCTCAAGGACAACAAAAGTTAAAATATTATAAAGAAGCTTTGAATAGAACTAGCGGTAAACGGTATTTTAATTTCGGGAACGCCCGAAATTAGTTCAAGTAATGTATAGGGAATTTTAAGATCGGGAACGTTTGAATTTCATCGAAAGATAAGAAATTTTTACAAATTTAAAAATTTTGCAGACCTGTGCGAACAATAAAGGCGAAGCCCGCTAGTATTTGATTCTACATCATTATTTGGTTCTTGAAAATTTATATGAGTTTGCAAAAAACGTTTTAATTTTGGAACACGTTTGAACTTATATAAACAACGATTTAATTAAAAAAAGGAGCGAAGCCTTTGATTATATATGGTTTTCGACAACAACAAATAATATTTTCTTAAGCTAGCTTATGCTAAGGCAGTTGAATCAATCAAAAGCTCCTACTTCGCAATATAATTAAAAATTAAAATATTAAAATTTAATTAAATACCTTAAAAACACCCAAATTATTTTACACCGGCCGCCTTCATAAACTTAGAACTCTTCAATTATGGGGAATGGGGGAAACCAGTGAATGTCCCTCTTGTAGGTCGCTCCGCTAGAGGCTTACACTTCGACGACGCTACTGAGGCGGGGTGTTGTCTTCGGTCTCCAGGGCCCTCCTACGGCCTCGATCCCAACGAGGACAGTATTCAGGTCATTCCGACGTCACGACTGCGCTGCCGAGTGTCCTTAACAACGCATGCTGGGCCGATTTGAACCCGGCATCCCAAAGTCCGTCGAAGTGTGGAGCCCTCGGTGACCTGAAGGCGAATTCGCATCCTCGCGCTGTCACGAATGCCCGGATTGCGTCCCCCTCTAAGTCCAACTTCTCGCGCATCACTTTCAGTTCGCGAATTGCTCCTACGAAATTTTTCGCTGTGAACCCGCTGGCAACCAACGATCCTTCGAAAAACCAACTAAAATGCCTCTGATGCAAAACAAATGAACAAGGCGACATAAGACTTCAAAGGCTCCTTTCCACGAATTTTGAGAGTCGTTCTGACTGGACCACAAAAATTGACGCCACATACTGAGAATGGGCGGAGAATGTGATCTGCAAGCAAATTTCCCATGATTTCCGTTAGCATCGAAAACAGCGAGTACATGATCGGACTGTGTGACAGTACCGCTCTAGAACATTAACAAGCCAAAGACACTCTCGCAGCTGACTTACAAGTGTTCGTGGACCTCCGTGGAAGTTGGTTTGATAAAGATGTCGGATATATATTGAAACAAATTGAAATCTCTTTTTCAAAAACACTGAGAACTTGGCATGATATGAAATAGGAGCAACAACGAAAAGCTACACCAAGTTCCGCTTTATCGAACCCTTTCAATATCTTCTGCAAATTCACAGCTTTGTTTTAACAAGATTGGGTAGAGAATCTAAAATCAAGGTCTTCTCTTTACACCATACTTGATCCATGGATTGATTTGATGACAGAGTTCTAAAGTACTAACTACTACTAACTACAACTAAAACCTTGGGAACCTGAACCAGAACCTGAGAGTCTCATTTTCTCTCATTAGGTACTCTCACTAAGCCGTTTTAGACACCGTAAAGCAAGAAATGGAGCAGGTTTTGGCCCATACTATGAGCTGAAACTTTCTAACTGCTTCATTTACCATGACAGAATGACAGACCTAATATAAATTATACATTTTCTTAATATCAGAATATTTGTTTATTCTGAAGCGGAGTGGAGTATAGCTCATCCTGGATCGGAGGACCGACCATCAGGAATTTAGTCTTCTGTTAATGACATATGTAAGGTACTCCATGAAATCCATGTACATTCCCTTTAACTAATTTCCCAAACTGCTAGGATCAGACTTAAATGGCAATAGTACTTCCAAACGACTTGAATTTTTTTGGGATATTGTGAGCAGTCTATAGAGTGCTATCAATTGATGCTTTTGGTTCTTCCTGACAATTCAAAACGACAACTTTTTGGGAAATGTTACTGTAGCTTTGTATGTATCATCCTGATACAATACAACCAAGAAGGGTTTTTCACAAAATCGGACAATTTTTATCTTGCTTAATTCGATACCTGAATTAAGTAATTCATAATTTATTTTACTTTTTAATTTTTACTAACTGTCTTACAATTTTCCATATTGAATTTATTCAAAATTCTTTTAACATACGCGGCTTGACTCAAGTAAAATTCGTCTTCGTACATTTCTATTCTAATGCCAATAAAATGTATAATTTATATTAGGTCTGTCATTCTGAACTTGTCCATTAGATACTTCTTAAAATTATTCATTCTTGTTATATCCTTTGTAGCTGTAACCAAATCATCAACATATATGACAAATATGTTTTCTTTGATGTTACCTTTGTCCAAAATATATATACAGCTATCTACTTACTCAAATACTTCAAACCAGCATCTAGCGGCTTGCTTGAGACCGTAAATTGATTTAACAATTTGCACACATTGTCACCATTAGAACATATGCCTTGAGGAATTCTCATATATATTTCCTCCTTTAACGTACCATTTAAGTAAGCTGTTTTTACATCCATTTGATGGACTTTCAAGTTATACTGTACTGCTGTACTTGTCTTGCTTGTTTCCCCTTTAGACAAGAATCACAAATTTCATTTGATAACTCTACGTTATTTCGAAGATTTTGATCCGTGTGGTCGGCTGATTGAGAAATGGAAAACTGCAAACCCTTCATAAGGCAACGGGAAACCAATGAAGTAATATTCCTAGAAAAATCACATGGAAGAAGAAGAAAACCAAAAACAACGGCCCTCAGTCTTCGTCAAAATGAGGGTGCTAAGAATCCCCGGAGGTAAAACTAAAAAAAGCCGAAAAATAGGAACATGGAATGTGCAAAGTTTATTCGAATCTGGAAAACTATCCAACACCGTACAGGAAATGCAAAGACTAGAAATTGACATCCTAGGAATAAAACATGGTAGCCGAATTCCGGTGAATATGCTACGAATGATCACGTATTCTATTATTCTGGCAATAACACCCCAAGCCATAGAAAAGGAGTAGGTGTCATAATGCCATAACGCATGAGACAATACGTGAATGAAGTCATCCCTTTCTCGGACAGAGCATTATTATTAAAGCTCAATGCCAAAGCACTCCACTTAAACATAGTTCAAGTATACGCTCCAACGGCGGATTCCACTGACGGTGAAATTGAAGCTTTTTACGATGAATTGAAGAACATCCTCAAGCTAATCAAACCACACGATATCAACATCATAATGGGTGAATTCAGCTCCAAAATAGGTTGTGGAAAAGTCCCAAAAATAGTAGGTGAATTTGGTCTAGGCGTGTGAAATGACAGAGGAGACAGATTACAATATAATGTAATAATCACCAACACTTGGTTCAAATTACCATCAAGGAAACTCTACACATGGAAATCTCTCAGGATAGCCCCGAAAATGTAGTAAGAAATCAAATTGACTATATTCTTGTTCATAGCCGTTTTGGGAACTCAATCAACAAAGCTTTAACGTATCCTGAAGCAGACGTTCCATGTAATCACAACCTGCTATATGCTAAGGTGCGATTGAGATTGACCTCTATCAAAAAAAACAAAAAGAACTCCCAAAATCAATGAAGAAAAGCTCAAAGATGATGACACAAAGCTCGCTGTCTTCCGGGAATTAAACAACAAAATGAGAATTATAACAACTCAATGTGATGACATTAACGAATTATGGAACGAAACAAGGAAACAAAGTAAAATTTCTATGAGCATACGTGGAGCAAAAACATCTAACTCAAGAAATCCTTGATTTGATGGACAAAAGAAGAGAGCATCGTCACAGCAATCAAGAGGAATACAACAGAATACAGCAACAAATCAGATCGAAATGCCGAAAAGCTAAAGAAGATTGGATAAATGTTCAATGCAACCAACTAGAGCTTCTACAACAACATGACGATTTCAATCTTCACAGAAAGGTTAAAGAATTGTCTGGAACTTTCAACGGAATGAAATTATAGTTGATCCTGAGAAAAGGAAATAAACATGGGAGAACTATATATCTGAATTATTTGGTGACTCAAGAAGAAGTATAATTCCTACACAAGAAGACTCAGAGGATGAGCAAGACCTTCTAGTAATTACCAAAGAAGAAATCCGGACAGCGATTAATATGTCGAAAAACAATAAAGCCTCAGGCCCAGATAACATGCGTAATGAAATATTAAAGCTCATCGACGAGGAAAATGTAAAGTTCCTAGAAATAATTTTTAACAAAATCTACAGATCTGGAATATACCCCCAAGAATGGTTTACTTCAAGATTTATCACTTTGCCAAAAAACCAAACGCCAAAACCTGCAGTGATTATATGATGATAAGTCTGATGAGCCATGCATTAAAAATATCTCTGAATATTATACACATCAGAATATATAATAAATGCGAGCCAAGAATGGGAAGGACGCAATTCGGGTTCAGAGAAGGTACTGGAAGAAGAGAAGCGCTTTTTGGATTGCAAGTTCTCATACAAAAATGTCGCGATGTTAATAAATATGTCTTTTTGTGTTTCATCGACTACGCAAAAGCTTTCGACAAAATTAATCATGACAAGCTCTTTCAGGTTCTAAGTACAATGGATATTGACAAGAACATAATCACTTGCATCAAGAACTTGTACTGGAATCAGTCAGCACACTTCAAAATTATGAATGGAGTACGACAGGGCTGTTTTTTGTCACCACTGCTGTTTAACTTGTATGCCGAAGTCATGTTCTCGGAAGCCCTCGATTCTATAGAAAAAAGGATGAAATGAAATGGAGAGTTCATAAACAACATACGATACGCGGATGATACAACAATGATAGCGGATAGCATAAAAGACCTCCAAGAGTTTGTTAATCGAGTTGTTATTATCAGTAAAAAGTATAATCTAAATGTCAATAGCTCAAAAACGAAGTTTATGATAGTGAGCAGGAAAAGGATCGGATATGACAATGACATAATAACAGTTGATAACGCACCAATTGAACGAGTTCACAATTTCAAATATCTTGGAGCGTGGCTGAACACTGACCGGAATTCAGATCAAGAAATCAGATGCCGCATTGAAATAGCTCGAAGTCATTTCCAAAAATTCAGACAGCTGTTCACTAACAGACAACTCAACTTTCAACTGAGGCTACGCTTGGTAAAATGTTATATATGGTCTGTCTTGATGTATGGAGTAGAAACTTGGACCTTAAAAGTAGCTCAGATAACCAGGCTAGAAAGTTTTGAAATATTGATATATAGACGAATGCTTAAAATCTCTTAGATCGACCACATCACAAATGAGGAAGTCCTAAGAAGAGTCAACAAAAGCAGGGAACTTCTCAAAACCATCAAACGAAGCAGCATATTTTGGTCATGTAATGCGTGGGCCCAAATATGAACTACTTTAACTCATTATAGAAGGTAAAATTGAAGGCAAACGCTGCATTGGTAGGAAGCAACTTTCTTGGCTACGCAACATCAGAGAATGGACTGGAATAAGAAGAGCTGAAGATCTTGTCCACCGCACTAGCAACAGAGAGGAGTACTTCAACCTGGTTGAAAACATTAATTAATTAAAAAAAAAAAATTATGTTATTTTGATTTCTGATTATTAATAAATTTTATGTGATCACTTACATCCTGTACAGGATCGCAGATTAGAAAGAAAGATCACTAAACAGATTCTTTCGTTTTATTTCTGATAATTTGCCATTGCTTATATGGCCAAACCTTTCATGCCACAATCGAAAATTACTCTTCTGTTTCGCATTTACAGAATATGCTTGAAACTTAATCACAGGAACATTATTCAACATACCCGAATTTTCGACAACCGTCAAACCATTTTTCGAAATAGTTACACCGCTCTAGTCAAATGCGATTAATATTCCAGCCTGTTGTAGACGCTTTACCGATATCAGATTTCCAGCGGCTTTTTTACAAAAGAGTACATCCTCCAGTGTAATTTCATAGTCACTTTGCAGTCTTACAATTCCATGCTTAGAGGCATGAATAAATTCGCATGGCTTGGCCACTGCGAATTTAAATGGAGGCACCAACTCCACGCTGTCAGTATATACCGATTCGTCATTAATAATATGGTCACTTGCTCCAGAGTCAAGATTAAATTCGCATTTATCTATTACTGAGGTCTTTATCACTTTTTTTACCATGAATGCAATGCCGTGAGATGTTGCAGCTTGAAGTTGTTTTTCATTTTCTTTATTTTTATTGTTTCTTATTCTTTTATAATGGTAACAATCTTTTTTAAATGCCCTTCTCTGCCACAGTGATGACATTTAACTTTATTCTTGTAGCTTCCCTTGAATGATTTCTTTAGTTCATAACTTTCTAGCTAGTATCAATGTGGTCATTCTTAATTTTAATTTCCTGGT
Source organism: Scaptodrosophila latifasciaeformis (assembly GCA_037075145.1). Taxonomy (NCBI): domain Eukaryota; kingdom Metazoa; phylum Arthropoda; class Insecta; order Diptera; family Drosophilidae; genus Scaptodrosophila; species Scaptodrosophila latifasciaeformis. The sequence continues at coordinate 12,701 of JBAMCM010000174.1, forward strand.
CTATTAAATTATCTTCTGATAGTGTCTCAATTGCAGTGATGACGCCATCATAAGACGAAGGTAAAGTTACTAGCAGATGAGAGAATTTATACATCTCTTCTATTTTTGCACCGGCTGCAGGAATTCACTAATTAAATATTCAAAATTGTTACAATGGGTTAATAAAGACTGTTCGGTTCAGCAGTAAACAATTAAATATTTAAATTGTTCAATTTGGCGTCTCTCGCCTGAACAGCTGTTCTTTGCAATATTAATTTCTAACACCGCATAATGCATAAATAAATCGCTGCAATAAATCGCTGA
>JBAMCM010000175.1:0-144118 GCA_037075145.1 Scaptodrosophila latifasciaeformis
GTAATATACTCGTGTTGTGTGTTCTGTTTTCGTGTAATGAATGTGTGATTTATTCAGTTATTTATTCATGTTCATTTGCTTATACTTGTTATAAACTCTTTGATTCGACTTACTAAACTGTTTGCTTATCTTTAATTTTCCTTTTTATTTTTTCTTTATGGACTTTTTGCCCTTTCTTGGATTCAAAAGTTATTCCGTGATCAGCTCTAACTATGTGTTTTGAAAATCTTGGTGTTATTTTATTTCTTCGGTTCTCTTTTTTAAATACTATGTCTTCTGATGTTAACGGTATTGGGTGTGTTCTTGTTCCATTTAGTTTCTGTATTCTTTCTTTGACCTTTGCTGTCATATCTGTCTGTACTTTGGTGTATAATTTTGTTTCAAATTCGTTAAGTTTTTGTAAATAATCATGTTCGTCTGAATATTCGATCGTTCTATTAAAAATGTGTATCCTTCCTGTGAATAATTCGTATGGCGTTAACTTTGTCGCAGAATGTATGGCATTGTTGTATGTTATCAACGTTTCTGTCATAATTTCGTCATGTTCGCATTCTAATTTCTGGTCTTTCCTGAATTTGTAAATAATCCTATAGGTTTCTGTAAGCGTTGAGTGCAACCGTTCTACTGTTGAGTTGCTACTCGATTGTTGGAATGAAGTGAAATGTAAGTCAATGCTAAATTGCTTACAGAAGTCTTTGAAGAGAATAGAGTTAAACTCCGCACCTTGGTCGCAGATGATTTTCCTGGGTGTTCCGAAATTACAAATAAAAGTTTTGATCTGTTTTGTGATATTAATCGAATCCCTACTTGAAATGGTATATGCGGCCGCAAATTTGGAAATTTTGTCTATTATCGTTAGCATGGTTTTATTGTTGATGAAATACAAATCGATGTGAACAATATCTAACGGGAGTGCTGGGATTTCTGGTAGCTGAAATTTCAATTTCTGTGGGTTGCGGTCATATTTCATTGTATGACATATATCGCAACCATTAATTATTCTGGATATAGCCTGCTTCATGTATGGGAAGTAATAATATCTTTTCAAATGTAGCGTCGTTTCGTCTATTCCCCTGTGATTGTTATTTCTATGGAATTGGATTATTAAGGTTTCTTGGTCTTTCTGTCCGTAAATTTCATTTAGTAATATAGTTGCTCTTATGATTGTATATCTTTGCTCCGAAAAATAAGTTTTGCACGTTTCTTGTATTATCTTAAAAATGTCGTTATTCGCCATAACCGCTGTAGTTCATCCAGGTTTCAAGATTTCTTTCAAATCCTATTAATTTTGTCCTCAGTGAATTCTTTTTCTGTAAACGTTGTCCAAGTTTTTGACTTAAATGGGGTCTCTACCGTTCTATTTGTTCTTTCTCTACCTTCAATACCACTTGAGTTTTAAAATCATTCATGGTTTTTCCGTGGTTTGTATGTTGCCTGTGTCCCCTGCACTTTGTGCCGTTTCTCCATTTGTTGCTCTTATCGATTCTGTATCGGCCATAAATATTTCCGGTTGCATTCTACTTAATGCGTCGGCATTCGTGTTAAGCTTTCCTTTTTTATATACGATGTCGTACTCATATTCGGCTAACTGTACCCGCCATCTTATTAATTTTGGGTTATTTTTGCTGTTCTTTATGTAAATGAGTGGCTGGTGATCTGTGTATATCGTAAACCTCTTCCCGTATAAATATTGTTTGACGGCCCATACTACTGCTAGCATTTCCTTTTCAGACGCTGAATAGTTGGTTTCCGTATCGTTTAATGTTGTACTAGCCTAAGCTACTGGTCTGTCCTTTCCCACTTGTCCTTGTGGTTATACTGCACCTAGTGCATAATTGCTTGCATCTGTAGTTAGGAGGAATGATTGTTCGTAATTCGGATATGTCAAAATTGGGTCGTTGCAAAGTAATGTTTTTGCATGTTCAAATGCCTTTTTATAGTCTTCCGAAATCTCGACGGCTTTCTTTCCTTTTAGTTGTTTCGTCAATGGTTTAGTTAATTAGCTAAATCCGTAATAAATTTTCTATAGTAGCTAAGGAGTCCAATAAAAGATTTTATGCGTGTTATTGTCGTGGGTAATGGGAATTTCTTTACAGCTTCTATCTTTTTGGGGTTCGGTTTTATGCCTTCTGGCGTAACGATATGTCCCAAAAAGTCTATCTCTTTTCGTAAGAATTATACCCTGTACCTAAAAAGGTACAAGGGTATATTAAGTTTGTGCAAATGTATGTAACATAGAGAAGGAGACGTCGGAGACCCCCCAAAGTTACCCACAATATGATCAGGGTGACTAGAGAAATTGATATAGCCATGTCCGTCCGTCTGTCCGTCTGTCCGCGCGTACGCCTAGATCTTAGAGACTATAAGAGCTAGGATAACCAAACTTGGGATTCGGACTCCTTATGTGTGTACGCTGGTCAAGTTTATTTTTTTTTCTCCCCCCGCCCCCCCTTCCACCCCCTCATTTTTTCAAAGCCACATAATTTCTAAACCTTTCGGATTTAAGTATTAGTTGCTTCTGAAAAGTTGTTAGGAATCTAAAAATCTTTCGATTGATATCAAACATGACTAAAATTGGACCATATTTACTCGAGATATACAAAAAACAAATTTTGAGGGTCAAGATTTTAATTCCCCTTGCCTAACTGGCAAACTGCCGAATGAGCAGTCCGATAGAAGGCGTGCTTGCAATATTGTGAACAATGTGTTTTTGGATTCAAAGGAATATTAAGACCAGAGGTTTTATGTGAATGCAGGCGACCAGGGTTACCACCCGACTAGGGTTGCCACCTTTTTTTTTTTAATTCCGTCTACTAGGTACAGGGTATCCCAAACTCGGCCGCGCCCGAGTTTAACGTTCGGCTTCATTCTGACTTGTCTTGCTGTATTTTTAAATTAGACATTTTAAGTTTTTTGAATACAATCTCTAAATCTTGAATGTGTTGTTGGAGCGACGCCGATGATTATGATGTCGTCCATATACACAAAACAAAATTTTCCTACTATATCTCCTAGCAAGTTGTTAATGAACCTTTGGAATGTTGCGGGGGCATTTGGTAACCCGAATGACATTCTCAGGAATTCGAAATGCTCTCCTACTGCCTTCTTTTGGGTTAATTTCGATTTGATGATATACGCTTTTTAAATCCAGCGTAGAGAAATATTTTGCTTTTCCTAGCGAATCCAATACTTCGTCAATTAATGGAAACGGGTATTTGTCCTTAATTCTTTTTGCATTCAATTTTCTGAAATATACGACCAACCTCCATTTTTTTGTCCAGAGGCGTCGCTTTCCTTGGATACCAACCAAACAGGTGGATTCCATGGTGAGCGACTATTTCTGATTGATCTAATATTTCGGAGATTTGTTTTTTGATCTCTGCGTTTTTCTTTATTGAGTACCTAAATGGTCTTACGAATATGGGTTGTTCGTCTGATAGTCTAATATCGTGCTTTGTTCCTTCTGTTACTGACAATTGGTCCCCGTCGTTATAAAATAGTGCTCTATATTGTTTACAAACTTCCAAAATTTTAGCTTTTTCTTCTTTGTTAAGGTGTTCTGTTCTTATGTTGAGTTTAACTCTATTGTCATTGTTTTCAATATTTGTATGTTTTGCCGTGTCTATTTCTGTAAAACTTTCTGCATTATATTCTTCTACCTGTATCGGATAGTTGGCATTTATCACTTTGTCTTGATCGGTTTCGTTTATTATTTCTACTTTGGCTGTGTAATTATTTGTTCTGTAAATTCATTTATATAAATTTCTCCTTCCCTTTCTGTTACTGGTATTTCTACTAAAGTTCTTGTCCTAGCATCTAGTTTTATTGGGGATTCTGATCCCTTTTCTCTTTGGAGTAACTCGATTTTTGTATTGGGGGTTATTAAGATTAGATTTTCGATATCAATTTTTGCGTTTAAAAATGTTAAAAGATCTATTCCAATGATTCCGTCAAAAAATTCGTGGAATTTAAATAAGAAAAAGGTAAATTCGCCACTTTGTTTGAATTCCTTGAAGAGTTTGTACGTAATTTTTTTGTACATATTATGTGTGCTTAGGACTGTTTTAACTTGCATTGGATGCTGTAAATTTTGTTGTTTGCTTAGGGGTGTGAAGTCTGGGTTAATAAATGAGACATTTGATCTGCTGTCTATTAAGAATTTTAACGGTCTGCCAAATGGCGATTCGATTAAAATATAGATTAGTGCTCCTCTACATTTTGGTTTTGTAGTATGATCGGGGGAATGTCCGAGGCATTTATTGAAAAATTTGGGACTTCTTCTATATTGTTGACTTCAACAAATCCCCTACTGGTGTTTTGGTGTGTTCTCTTTGATTTTTCGGGTCCTCCTGCTCCCACGGACCCTCGTTGGCTCCGCTTTTGTCCCGTAAATGCTGAATAACTACTCCTTTTATACTGTTGTCCCCTGTTGTTGCTATAATTTCTATAGTCATTTTGTTCTTGGTTTCTCATGGTGTTGTTGGTGTAGTTTCCGTTATTGGTTCGTTGTCCCCGGTTACTGTTCTCTTGTTCTTGTTGATTGTTATTGTAATTTGTATTAATTGGTTGTTGTGTGTTTGTGTTATAACGGTTGTTGTTTTGCTGTCTTGCGTCGTAGTTTGGACTATTACTGTTATTTTTATAGCTGTAGCGTACCCGTTTTTGGTTTTGTCTCTCGTAGTCTTCCCTAGCTCTATCTCTCATGTATTCATCTCTGAACTCCTTTGCTATTGGCTGTCTTAGTGTTTTTGGATTCTGGGCCTTTACCATCCATTTTAATGGGTTTTTCAGTCCGGTTATAAACTTCTGTATACATGTCTTTTCATATGAATTTTCTTTTATTTTACATATTTCGTCTAGTTCTTCCCTCTCTAAAATATCTAGTATAGCTGCTCGAATGCCTGATATTTCTTGGTATAGAAATTTTATAGATAACCCTTTATATGGGATTTCACGAAGGTCGTCCAATAAATGTTCTTCACTTCATGTTCGTCTGAATATTCGATCGTTCTATTAAAAATGTGTATCCTTCCTGTGAATAATTCGTATGGCGTTAACTTTGTCGCAGAATGTATGGCATTGTTCTATGTTATCAACGTTTCTGTCATAATTTCGTCATGTTCGCATTCTAATTTCTGGTCTTTCCTGAATTTGTAAATAATCCTATAGGTTTCTGTAAGCGTTGAGTGCAACCGTTCTACTGTTGAGTTGCTACTCTATTGTTGGAATGAAGTGAAATGTAAGTCAATGCTAAATTGCTTACAGAAGTCTTTGAAGAGAATAGAGTTAAACTCCGCACCTTGGTCGCAGATGATTTTCCTGGGTGTTCCGAAATTACAAATAAAAGTTTTGATCTGTTTTGTGATATTAATCGAATCCCTACTTGAAATGGTATATGCGGCCGCAAATTTGGAAATTTTGTCTATTATCGTTAGCATGGTTTTATTGTTGATGAAATACAAATCGATGTGAACAATATCTAACGGGAGTGCTGGGATTTCTGGTAGCTGAAATTTCAATTTCTGTGGGTTGCGGTCATATTTCATTGTATGACATATGTCGCAACCATTAATTATTCTGGATATAGCCTGCTTCATGTATGGGAAGTAATAATATCTTTTCAAATGTAGCGTCGTTTCGTCTATTCCCCTGTGATAGTTATTTCTATGGACTTGGATTATTAAGGTTTCTTGGTCTTTCTGTCCGTAAATTTCATTTAGTAATATAGTTGCTCTTATGATTGTATATCTTTGCTCCGAAAAATAAGTTTTGCACGTTTCTTGTATTATCTTAAAAATGTCGTTATTCGCCATAACCGCTGTAGTTCGTCCAGGTTTCAAGATTTCTTTCAAATCCTATTAATTTTGTCCTCAGTGAATTCTTTTTCTGTAAACGTTGTCCAAGTTTTTGACTTAAATGGGGTCTCTACCGTTCTATTTGTTCTTTCTCTACCTTCAATACCACTTGAGTTTTAAAATCATTCATGGTTTTTCCGTGGTTTGTATGTTGCCTGTGTCCCCTGCACTTTGTGCCGTTTCTCCATTTGTTGCTCTTATCGATTCTGTATCGGCCATAAATATTTCCGGTTGCATTCTACTTAATGCGTCGGCATTCGTGTTAAGCTTTCCTTTTTTATATACGATGTCGTACTCATATTCGGCTAACTGTAACCGCCGTCTTATTAATTTTGGGTTATTTTTGCTGTTCTTTATGTAAATGAGTGGCTGGTGATCTGTGTATATCGTAAACCTTGTCCCGTATAAATATTGTTTGACGGCCCATACTACTGCTAGCATTTCCTTTTCAGACGCTGAATAGTTGGTTTCCGTATCGTTTAATGTTGTACTAGCCTAAGCTACTGGTCTGTCCTTTCCCACTTGTCCTTGTGGTAATACTGCACCTAGTGCATAATTGCTTGCATCTGTAGTTAGGAGGAATGATTGTTCGTAATTCGGATATGTCAAAATTGGGTCGTTGCAAAGTAATGTTTTTGCATGTTCAAATGCCTTTTTATAGTCTTCCGAAATCTCGACGGCTTTCTTTCCTTTTAGTTGTTTCGTCAATGGTTTAGTTAATTAGCTAAATCCGTAATAAATTTTCTATAGTAGCTAAGGAGTCCAATAAAAGATTTTATGTGTGTTATTGTCGTGGGTAATGGGAATTTCTTTACAGCTTCTATCTTTTTGGGGTTCGGTTTTATGCCTTCTGGCGTAACGATATGTCCCAAAAAGTCTATCTCTTTTCGTAAGAATTCTGACTTGTCTTGCTGTATTTTTAAATTAGACATTTTAAGTTTTTTGAATACAATCTCTAAATCTTGAATGTGTTGTTGGAGCGACGCCGATGATTATGATGTCGTCCATATACACAAAACAAAATTTTCCTACTATATCTCCTAGCAAGTTGTTAATGAACCTTTGGAATGTTGCGGGGGCATTTGGTAACCCGAATGACATTCTCAGGAATTCGAAATGCTCTCCTACTGCCGTCTTTTGGGTTAATTTCGATTTGATGATATACGCTTTTTAAATCCAGCGTAGAGAAATATTTTGCTTTTCCTAGCGAATCCAATACTTCGTCAATTAATGGAAACGGGTATTTGTCCTTAATTCTTTTTGCATTCAATTTTCTGAAATATACGACCAACCTCCATTTTTTTGTCCAGAGGCGTCGCTTTCCTTGGATACCAACCAAACAGGTGGATTCCATGGTGAGCGACTATTTCTGATTGATCTAATATTTCGGAGATTTGTTTTTTGATCTCTGCGTTTTCCTTTATTGAGTACCTAAATGGTCTTACGAATATGGGTTGTTCGTCTGATAGTCTAATATCGTGCTTTGTTCCTTCTGTTACTGACAATTGGTCCCCGTCGTTATAAAATAGTGCTCTATATTGTTTACAAACTTCCAAAATTTTAGCTTTTTCTTCTTTGTTAAGGTGTTCTGTTCTTATGTTGAGTTTAACTCTATTGTCATTGTTTTCAATATTTGTATGTTTTGCCGTGTCTATTTCTGTAAAACTTTCTGCATTATATTCTTCTACCTGTATCGGATAGTTGGCATTTATCACTTTGTCTTGATCGGTTTCGTTTATTATTTCTACTTTGGCTGTGTAATTATTTGTTCTGTAAATTCATTTATATAAATTTCTCCTTCCCTTTCTGTTACTGGTATTTCTACTAAAGTTCTTGTCCTAGCATCTAGTTTTATTGGGGATTCTGATCTCTTTTCTCTTTGGAGTAACTCGATTTTTGTATTGGGGGTTATTAAGATTAGATTTTCGATATCAATTTTTGCGTTTAAAAATGTTAAAAGATCTATTCCAATGATTCCGTCAAAAAATTCGTGGAATTTAAATAAGAAAAACGTAAATTCGCCACTTTGTTTGAATTCCTTGAAGAGTTTGTACGTAATTTTTTTGTATATATTATGTGTGCTTAGGACTGTTTTAACTTGCATTGGATGCTGTAAATTTTGTTGTTTGCTTAGGGGTGTGAAGTCTGGGTTAATAAATGAAACATTTGATCTGCTGTCTATTAAGAATTTTAACGGTCTGCCAAATGGCGATTCGATTAAAATATAGATTAGTGCTCCTCTACATTTTGGTTTTGTAGTATGATCGGGGGAATGTCCGAGGCATTTATTGAAAAATTTGGGACTTCTTCTATATTGTTGACTTCAACAAATCCCCTACTGGTGTTTTGGTGTGTTCTCTTTGATTTTTCGGGTCCTCCTGCTCCCACGGACCCTCGTTGGCTCCGCTTTTGTCCCGTAAATGCTGAATAACTACTCCTTTTATACTGTTGTCCCCTGTTGTTGCTATAATTTCTATAGTCATTTTGTTCTTGGTTTCTCATGGTGTTGTTGGTGTAGTTTCCGTTATTGGTTCGTTGTCCCCGGTTACTGTTCTCTTGTTCTTGTTGATTGTTATTGTAATTTGTATTAATTGGTTGTTGTGTGTTTGTGTTATAACGGTTGTTGTTTTGCTGTCTTGCGTCGTAGTTTGGACTATTACTGTTATTTTTATAGCTGTAGCGTACCCGTTTTTGGTTTTGTCTCTCGTAGTCTTCCCTAGCTCTATCTCTCATGTATTCATCTCTGAACTCCTTTGCTATTGGCTGTCTTAGTGTTTTTGGATTCTGGGCCTTTACCATCCATTTTAATGGGTTTTTCAGTCCGGTTATAAACTTCTGTATACATGTCTTTTCATATGAATTTTCTTTTATTTTACATATTTCGTCTAGTTCTTCCCTCTCTAAAATATCTAGTATAGCTGCTCGAATGCCTGATATTTCTTGGTATAGAAATTTTATAGATAACCCTTTATATGGGATTTCACGAAGGTCGTCCAATAAATGTTCTTCACTTTTTGACTCCCCGAAATTATCGACTAATGCTTGCTTAATATCAACCCAATTGAGTTTTACTCTCTCCCTAATTAATGTCCGGTCCGCTTGTCCAACTATTTTGTATCTAATTACTCCTAGTAGTAATTCTCCATATTCTGTCTTTTCTACGTTGGTGACCAACTTCATTACTCGCTCTACGCTTGTAATAAACTTTATTAGGAGTTCTTTATCTTCATCATACGTGGGTAATAGTTTAATTGCATCGGGTATTTGAAGTTCGTCCATTGTGTCTCTATTGGTTCTTTGCGACATGGTGGTCCGGTCGGTTTGTAATAAAGTGTTTTGTTCTACTTCTATTTCTAGAGGCTGCAAAACTCTAATAGCCTTTGCTCTTTCTGCTGCTCTAGCTAAACTTCTCGTTATGTGTGTGTTTCTTCCTTGATTAGCTGACATGTATTATTTAAACTGTGTGTATTAAACAAAAAGTATCTGAATGCTTATTAATATTTGTATAAGGGACAAAAATATGTGTGTATGTAATATATTAAATATAATATCTTTTATGAGTAATATTTTTGTTTTTGTATAGTGTATGTGTTTAGTGTACTTACTTTTACTTATTGTGTATTTTGTGTGTAATATTTTTTGTTTTTGTATAATTTATGTGTTTAGTGTGCTTTAACAATTAATTTATATTTATTATTTAATTAAATTAAAAAATTATGTTGTGTATGATTGTGATCGCTGGTAAAGAATTTTTGTTTTTGTTTTTGAAAGTTGGTATTTTGCTTGCCGGTTGTTTGTGCACTTTGGTTCAGCAACAGGGTATGTATATACGAATGTGTGTGTATCTTTTCACTTGTTACACGTACATATGCAAAAATGTTTGCGGCACTATTGTTGTTCCAATTTTTTTTTTTTTTCACTTATAATTTTTTCGCTTTTGATTTGTAAGTCTTATGCGTTGCATGCAAGATTAATAACTCCGATTTTAAGTTGCTGTTTCGCTCGACGACAATTGGGGACTAACTCAAAGAAATGTAGCATTGTCTTTATATAAGCATGGGTTATTGCGACGTTGACGCTGGTGCAGACGCCAGAACTAGCGGCTGAAAATTTCACTGAAATTTTTACCGTTGCACACGCTGTTGTAGCGAAAACTGTCGCAACGCATCGTCAACGACCAGACAAGCGCCAGAGCTGTTGAACCGAGAGCCGAATTAAACAACACAAACAAAAAAAATTATCTAGAATTATTGTTTTCGCTAGAATTATTGTCTTTGCACCCTCTGCAACAGAACTTGGGTAGTGCTTCTCGGACGCATATGTACAGCTTCTAGCTGTGTATCGGCGACAGCGACTTCGTCGATGCTTAAATTCGCTGAAAAAAAATTTTTTTACCGTTAGCTGCCAGGAGAATCGCGACGTCCGAACTGTAAAATCGACTGGAATTCATGAGACTTATTTCTGACGAAAACCAAAACCAATATGCGTGTTTTATATAATTCTACATTTTGTGTATGTTCAAATCAGCTATCATAATGTAAGCGAACTATTCGACCAATACGAAATCGGCACCTCACACTGCCATAAAAAGGATAGCGTGTGAACGAATAGAACACGGCGAACAATACAATTGCTAATTGAACACTTCGTTGCGGATGGGCATAGGCGCCTGTTTCATCCGTGAACCTAGTTGGCCCTTTATTGAACGTTGCGAGTGGGCTTATACGCCTATTTCACCCGTGCACCTAGTTGGCTATTTATTTATGTATTTATGTACATACATATGTATGTAGCTAGGTGACATTTTATCTTGTCAAACTTTCACTTTGCCATTTATCACATCCGACACCTACTTTGTTATTAATACTATCCCGATCTGCATTGCGTGGGTTCTTCGTCCTCGGCTCTTCTTCCAGTCCAATGACGAATCCGACTGCGCCAGTTACCAACCGTGGCTTGGTGAGGTAACAATGTTTTACTCAGTCTCGTATCCTATTTTCGAAACCATTAAATGAAAACACGTCTAGTCTTGATAAATTCAACAATCGGAATCATTTTATTTGGCATTAATATGTTGCCTTATGTGTTTGTATGCTGTTCGCAGACAGCTCTTGTATGTGTATGTGTTTGTGTGTGTATGTGTGTGTGTATGTGTATTTGTATGTATCGATGCTGTTCTGCTCCGTGTTTCCGCGAAAAATGCCTCTTCTGTGGTATTGAATGCCGATCCCGTTGTACTGAGTATTGCTGCTGTCCAGAGTCCAATGGGGTACACCCGAAGTGGTAACTTGCGCTCGTTTGTGCTCATTAATGATGGCTTCTTCTTGAGCTGTACAGTCGGTAAGGTCTGTAACCATTTTACTGGAGAATCGAATCCTATAAGAACGGAAGTGTATTGGATATATTTCCTGAATTTGGCCTAGTGTTCTTTCTTCGCAATGAAGACCGTTCAATACTAAGGGATTCAGTCTTACCTTCAAGATCTGTATGAGTTTTTCTTTGTCAAAACTCTGTTCGGTAACTGTGTGTCTATGGTAAGTAGGAAAAACTATATCAAATTTGCATGACGGGGTCTCACCTATTTTCAAGAATAGTTGATTTTTAAATACATTTATTGGTTCGTTCGCAATCTGAATTAAATTGTCAGACGAACTTTCGCCACTGTGATAATGAATTTATTTCACCTCGTGGAGGTCTACCGAGTGCATCAGCAACGACATTTGTTGTTCCTGGCTTATATTTCAGTTCGTAATTATATTCTTCCAATATGGACGTCCATCTTTTCATTTTACTGTTGTAATTTTTGTGGCTAAGAGCATACGTTAGAGGTTGATGGTCGGTATAAATATTTACTTTGGCTGACCCATAGAGGTAGTTTCTAAGATTATTTAGAGACCATATGATGGCAAGCATCTCTTTTTCATTTGTAGCGTAATGTCTTCTGTTTTACTAAGGGTGCGAGATATGAATGTAATTGGTTTGTTGTGTTGTGATAGGACTGCTCCTATCGCATGATCTGATGCGTCTGTTGTAAGTTCGTATTCTTTGTTTGGATCCGGGTAGGCTAACACAACGTCTTCCAAGGCTAGTGTTGCTTTAATTTTGTTGAATGCATGTATTGGTGTTTTGTCGAGAGAAATCAAGGTTTTGTGCGATTTGTGTCTAGACAATCGTCCTCCTTCCCCTCTAAGAAGGGCTGTCAGGGGTTTCGCTAACTTAGCGTAGTCTGTTATAAACCGACGATAATACACTGATAGGCCTAAGAATGAGCGCAAATCTTTGAGCTTTTTAGGCGCTGGAAATTCTACTATTGATTTTACTTTATTTGGGTTTGTTTTCAAACCATCTGCCGAAACTATAAAACCCAAAAATTCCACTTCTTTTTAAAGAAACTCGCATTTATCGATTTGAACTGTCATATTGGCTTGTTTTAATGTGAGGAAGATGTCTTCAATGTCTCTGAAATGTTGTTCTTTGGTTTCACTGAATATTATTATATCGTCTATATAGACGAAGCATTTTTTTCCGAGATGCTCTCTCAATATATCATCTAGAGCCGTCTGGAAAATTGTTGGAGCATTTTTCAGTCCAAACAGCAAACGTGTTAATTCAAATTTACCACTGTTTACCGAAAACGCAGTCTTTTCAATGTCGGATTCCCTTAACGGAATCTGATGAAAGCCGATTTTTAAGTCCAGAACTGAGAAGAATTTATTTTTTCCTAATTGAGCCAATACTACATTGATATCTGGAATGGGATATCTATAGGCTATTTTATGGAGTTCAATTTTCTATAATCTATGACAATTCTGTACTTCCTTTCTTTGGAAGCGTCCATCTTTTTTAGGGACTACCCAAATTGGTGAATTGTAAGGTGATCTGGATGGTCTTATAATGCCACCAGCTAAGAGTTCCGAAAGTTGTTTTTCAACAACTGGTTTGAGGGCTTCTGGGTACGGATAGTACCTAGAGTATACCGGGTCTTGATGTGTTGTTCGGATTTCTCCTACAACTGTTGTGGAAAACTTTAGGGTTTTATTAGGCTCACCGAATAGATCTTTGAACTGCGAAATAATTTTGTTCATCTTAACCTTGTAGGAGGCCAAAGTGATCAGACTCTTGTAGGGTAGGAGATGCTGTATTCCGATGAGTGTGTGTGTAGGTAGACGTATAACTATTGAAACACTCCGCACAAGTAAAAGACATTCGTTCTCTGTTACGTCTGTGTAACGACTGACTCGTCTGCTCATTTATTAATTCCACATAAGAACGATAGGGAATGGAAAAGGGGTAACAAATGAGAAACATGATAGAGTAACAATAAATGAGGATAGAATATGATTACAGACTATGAGCGCAATACATATATATATAGTGGGCACTAGCCTGCTACAATTCGGCCAATCCTGACCATTAAGATCTCCTGATCTAATATTATTAATAATGACTCTTATAAACTAGAGTTTTATTTTATACTATTTTTTTTTTTTTTACAATATTAGTTTAATAATAATTATTTTTAAATTACAATTTATTTACATTTTAATGTTTTACCAATCCAGTGTCTAATATTTTGAGAGCTCCATACTCCCTGATATGGGTTACGTGACAACTGGAAACCTTCAACATCTTTTATTAAAAATCGATCGTTCCTTAAAATTTTATCTATTATGTATGGACCTTTGTGTTTTGGAATCAATTTTCTAGCCACTCCTGCTGTGCTATCAAAATTTTTTATCATTATATAATCTCCTAGTTTAAATCCTTTCGATTCTTTTTTCTTTTTGTTATAATTTTGCTCATTATACTCTTGTAACTTCTTTTGATTTTCTTCCCCTTTTTTTCTAATTTCTAATAAATTTCTTTTTTCCGTGCAAGTATCTAACTCCTCTAAATTTTCCCTTAACTCGTCGATAACCTTTCCCCTCTGTTCTATACCAAATAACATTTTACTCGGTAGTTGTTTTATACTCCTTTGTATTGAATTGTTTAATGAATATTCTACATCTTCTACAACATTATCCCAATGTAATCCATTTTCATTGTCTGTTAATGTGGCCAGCATTGGTCCTAAACTTCGATTGACTCTCTCAACTTGACCATTTGCCTGCGGAGAACCAGTAGCAATTCTAATGTGTTTTATATTCCGTCCATTCAGAAATTCTTCAAAAACTTCTGACGTAAAGCAGCTACCGCGGTCGGACACAATGCATTGTGGCCTACTATAAGCCCTAAAATAATCCCGCAACGCTACCATTACTTCCTTTGTATTGGTTGTTGCTGTTGGGTAAAGTCTAGTGAACTTAGTAAATCCGTCAATCACTACAAATAAATGCTTTTTCTTCCTTCCTAAATCCACAGGTCCATAATGATCTATATGCACTATTTCGAAAGGCTTATTCCCTTTTGGTATACTATGCAGTAATCCTTCGCCTTTACCCGTGCTCGGTGAAAATGCCACACATCTCAAACAATTACCTATATGTCTTACAACTTTCTCTTTTATGCCTGGAAACCAATAAGACTTATTTATTGCATCTACTACTTTATCCCGTCCAATATGCCCCAGTTCATTATGGTACTTATATAAAACTTTATCCTCCATTTCTTCTGGGACATAAAACAAAATTTTATTATCATTGGACTTTCGATACACTATACCATTTCTCATCTCAAATAACTTATCTTCCATTCTTTCTAATCTTTTTCTAATTTTCTTAATATTTTCATCTCTCGCCTGACATATTACTAAATTATCTATAAAACTATTAGTTTCTACAATCAAAATATCCGTGCATCTACTTAAAGCATCAACATGCTGCATTCTAGTTCCTGCTCTATGTACTATTTCAAAATCATACTCTAACAACTCTAACACCCATCTTGCTATTCTTTGATTGATCTCAATTTTGTTTAAAGTTAACATCAATGAGTTGCAATCCGTAACTATCTTAAACTTCACACCTTGTACATAAATTCTAAATCTTCGTATTGCATAAATTATCGCTAACGTCTCCAATTCAAAACTATGATATTTTGCCTCATCTACTGTTGTACGTTTTGAAAAATAAAACACCGGATGCAACTTATTGTCTTCTTTTCTTTGAAATAATACTGCTCCAAATCCTGCCTTACTCGCATCACAGTGCAATTCAACCTCTTGTTTATAATCATATATTGCCAATACTGGACTTTGTACCAATTTATTTTTCAGGTTCTCAAAACAATCTAGTTCTATTTTATCAAAAATGAATTCCTTGTCCTTCTTCAATAAATCATATAAAGGTTTTGCCATAGTCGAGAAATCCTTTATGAATCTCCGAAAATACGAGCAAAGACCCAGAAAACTTCTTACTGCATGCGTTGATTGTGGTACTGGAAACTCAGTAACCGCCTCTATACCTTTACTATCTGCCTGAATCCCTTTGTTACTTATCAGAAATCCCAAGTATTTAATGCTAGACTGCAGGAACTCGCACTTGTCCATTCTTAATTCTAGCTTATTTTTCACTAATCGCTCAAATACTTCTTGGATTGTTTCTACATGTTCCTTTATATTTTCACTAGCCACTAATATGTCGTCCATATATACAATTACTTTGTCTTTTCTAATCATATCATCAAAAATTTTATTTATGAATCTTTGAAAAACCGCTGGTGAGTTTTTTAATCCCATTGGCATACGTAAAAACTCAAACTGACCTAACGGCGTCATAAACGATGTATATTTGACTGACTCCTGATTCACAAACACATGAAAGTATCCATGTTTCAGATCCAGTTTTGAAAATACACTCTTATTATTTAACTTATCCAGTAAATCGTCAATTAATGGTAACGGATAACTATCTTTAACCATACTTTTATTTAATTTCCTATAATCAATACATAATCTCAAATCACCCGACTTTTTCTTGACTAGCACAATCGGAGAAGCATATTCAGATTCACTTGCTCTAATAATACCATTTTCTAAATATTCATCCAATATGTTTTGTAACTTTTCCCGCTCTACATACGAAAGACGTCTAGGTGCACAACTAAAGGGTTTTGTCTGTTCTAATGTTAATTTTATTTCACATCTTACTACTGGTTCTCTTGGCTTTTCTGCTTTTAAATAATTATTTTCAATCATCTTTCTAAACTGACATTTTACTTCATAACTAACATTTTCACCTATACTTACTTCTTTTTCTTCATCAATTACATTAATTTGAAACAATTCTCGCTCTTCCTCACTCAACACATCACTTACTAATTCTTGACCTTTTTCAATTTTTTTATCTTCAAAACTTTCCTTTTTATTTTTAAATAACATTTCCATTCGTACTTCGTTATTAATTTCCAATACCATCTCTTTAACAATTTCTTCAAATATTTCATTCTCCATTATACTTTCATTTTCTCTTTTAATTCTCTTAACTATTTCCTTAACCATTTCATTTTCTTTTACACTAACCATTTTATTTTCTTCTACACTAACCATTTTATTTTTTTGCTTTTCACTTCCCGATTCACATCTGCCTTCATGTTTATCATTGCCTCTTTTGATTTCCATAACACAATTTTCCATTACATTATCAATACATAAACTTTCTTCTATTTTTTTAATTGGTTCAACTGTTACCAACTTCAGGGTACTAAAGTCTAAATTTAAATTAATTGCCTTCATAAAGTCCCGACCCAAAACCACATCATGACTCATAGATTCGTTTTTTACTATTATCAACTCAAAATTAATTCTTTTATTATTCTTCATAACATAGCATAATATTTTTCCAATTGTTTGTAACTGACTCTTATTTAAGCCATAAAATGATTTAGAAACAGAAAATGTAGTAATTTTTCTCGGTACCAGTGATTGTTTTATAAATGAAATTGGACTCCCCGAATCTATGAGGCACGCTGTAATTAAGGGTGGATTAGAACAATACCTAAAATAAATTTTAAACATTCTTACATAATTGTTGATCTTCTCGATGTTGCTTTTGTTTTGTGGGCAATCAGCCACCCAGTGTCCCTTGTCGCCGCACGCATAGCAAGTCCCTGGCTCCCTCTTTGGCTTCTGGCAATTTTGATACAGGTGACCTCGTGAATTGCAATTATAGCACCTGCTCCCTTTGCCACTGCTACGATCTGCTGCCGCCTTCTTCACGCCTTCGCCATTGACTTCTTGGGCTGGAAGCTTCACATCAGCAAACGCACGTTTAATTTGCCCAATGTTAGCAAAGCATTGTATGCGCGCCTGCATGCGCAATCCCTCGTTCGGAATGCCTTCGATTACCCGCTCCAGTAGCTCCTCATCATCAATATTGACGTTGTAAGAAAGCGCCAGTTTTTCATCAGCATACACACAAAATTTTTCGTTCGCTTGCCATTTGCGTTTTTCAAAAATTTCTCTCTCTTCTACCTTTGATTTATTTTCTCCAAATGTCGCCACCAATTGTTGACAAAGGTCGTCCACAGACTGCAACGCCCTGTTTTCTTCAGCATGTAGCCACTCATTTGCATTGCCTTTTAATTTGGATATGAGCAGCATTCGCAAATACGCACCATTAATGTTGTAAATTTGTGCAATATTATTGAGCTGTACAATCCATTTGCGCGCACACATTCCACCACTGTAGTCAACTAACGCCTCTGTTGCCAAGCGAAATAATATTTCTGTGTTGTTGTTGTTGTGCTGTTGATCAGGCATTTGCTTATTTTCACTTGCAATTTTTTCGTTAGTTTTCGGAAATTCTTCTTTGCGCTGACCTTCGCTGCTGCCGCTGACTTCCAGGCTAACGTTGTGCTGCTCTTTGTACACAGCTTTGGTTGCTTTGTTTTCTTCTTTGCCTTCGTTTGCTTGCACATAAACTTGTCGTTGGTGTTGTTCTTCTTTAAGTTCTTTTAACTGTATTTCAAATTTCCGCATCATTTCGAGTATGTCTTTCATTGTATTGCCCTCTCTTTCTGGCGCACACACTGTTTCTTTCTGCAGAATTGGGGGTTGCTCACTAAAATGTTCGGCTGAATTTATTTCACCACAATTGTTATTGAGATTCTCTGATGCCTCTGTCCAAAATTGACCAGGATCTCCACGTTTCTCAATCGAAATAGAATTCAGGCGAGCCACCAACTCTGCCTTTGACCCTGTAGTTTGCATGTTCAATGCCGCCAGCCACTTCTTCAATGCTGCCAAAGTCAACTTATTTAATTCGAACTCCATTGTGGATAAAGACCACTTCTGATCTGTAGGAGGCCAAAGTGATCAGACTCTTGTAGGGTAGGAGATGCTGTATTCCGATGAGTGTGTGTGTAGGTAGACGTATAACTATTGAAACACTCCGCACAAGTAAAAGACATTCGTTCTCTGTTACGTCTGTGTAACGACTGACTCGTCTGCTCATTTATTAATTCCACATAAGAACGATAGGGAATGGAAAAGGGGTAACAAATGAGAAACATGATAGAGTAACAATAAATGAGGATAGAATATGATTACAGACTATGAGCGCAATACATATATATATAGTGGGCACTAGCCTGCTACAACCTTTTGGCCTTCTGATGCATGGTCCAATCTAATATCTATTGAGTTCACTTCTTGTGAAAATTTTTGTTTTATCTGAATTTTCATCAGATTCCTAATGCTTATGTAATTTTTTTTCCATATTAATTTTAGCTTGAAGGGTTTTTAGAGTTTCGTTGCCAATTAAGGCATCAAATGATTTTAACGATGGTAAGATAAAGAATTTTATGTCGGTATCTTGGAGACCGAAGGGGTTTGCAAAGGTATGATGGGTTATCTGGATTTTCCCACCTACTAAATTAACTGTAAATGGACATTCGTTAGGAATTTCTTTCCTAACTAATCTTGGTTGAATGTAGTTCTTGTTTTATCCTGTATCTATTAGTATTTTTGTAATTTCTCCATTACTTTTTCTACTTTCTATGTAGGGTAATGAAGAATGACTCATTCTAAAAAATTAATATCCGTCAATGTAATTGGTTCTTCCATGAGCTGGGAATTTCCCTCGCCATAGTTGTCTAGGTATTCCTGTGGTATTTCTGTATTGTATGTGTCTTGTTCGCTGTGGTCTTTTAAGTATTGTGTGATATCGTCATGTTGTTGTTCCATAAATGCATTTTCTCCAATGGCTTGCATATGGAACATTCTCTGTCTTTTGTCGTCAACCTGTCTGTTTTGTATTGGTGGTGGTCTTTTACCTTGGAAATTATTATTTCCCATAGGTCTGTTCATATAGTTTCCCTACGAGTTTTCATGGTGGAGTCAATTTCCATTGGCTCGGGTTTAGGCAAAGGTTTTGGTGCCATAAAATGATGTGGTGGCAAGTGTCTATTCGGACGAGCAAAATTATTTCCGTTGTGTTGTTGGTAATATGATATAGGTGTAGGTCTTGGCACGTGTGCCAAATGTGGATAGAATGGTTGCCTAAAGTTTCGCATATGTGGTGGCTGCATGATTTTATGTCTCTGTCATTAATTCAAGTGCTTCTCGACCCATTTCTACGCTTGATATTTTGTTTAAGATCAATGATAGGTGTGAGTAAACCCTTTGATAAAATTCAGACACAGTCTGACTACCTTGTACGAGCGCGGTCATTTGATATTCCAATGTACGCGTGTAGCGTTTATCAGCATAGTGTTCTGTTAGACACTTTGAGATTGCTGTCCAGTTCAGCGGTGTGTTATATGATTCTAAAATTGCATCAGCGTTTCCGACGACCTTGTTGCGGACAACGCTCAAGATGTCACAGTACTTTGGTGTACCCTGAATTGGTTTATAAATATTCAGAATTCTCTCTACACTTTTTCTCCAAGAACTAAACTCGCCTGGTTGTCCCAAAAACTCGCGTAATGTTCTTACTACGTCTGGAATTTTGTCTAACTCATTTATATTATCTGGGCTTACGTTAACTGGCTGATCTTCATATTGAGTGGTTCTTATGTTTGGTAATGCCCTAGATATTGCTGCTTCTACTTGTTCGGTTATGAGAGATGTTAACTCTGTTACGGACAATTGTGTGGAGGATTGATTAAGCACAGGGGGCCTAATAAGGTTATTTGGATTTGCCATTTTAAATGATTTCTCAGGTTAATGATAGAAAAAATATATGGGTATGTATGTATGCTTTTTTGTTTCTTTTCGATATTAATTTCTTATCTTTTAATAGATTTTCTCTTTTCTTTTTTTCTTATGATATATATTTTTTTTAATTTCTTTCTTTTGTTTGAAATTAATAAATTTTTTCTTCAAAATTTTCTGTATGAATGTGAATCTTTAAAATTTTTCTTGAGTTGATCTTTTTATACCCTGTACCTAAAAAGGTACAAGGGTATATTAAGTTTGTCAAATGTATGTAACATAGAGAAGGAGACGTCAGAGACCCCCCAAAGTTACCTAATGTATGATCAGGGTGACTAGAGAAATCGATCTAGCCATGTCCGTCTGTCTGTCTGTCTGTCTGTCTGTCTGTCTGTCTGTCTGTCCGTCTGTATGAACACCTCGTTCTCAGAGATGGTAAGGCCTAGAAAGTTCCGGTTTGTTGCTAATAATCATTTGTTCTGCAGGTTAGATCAAGTTTATTATATTTTTTTAATATCCGATTTAGGTTCGGAATAAAAAGTATAAAACCACAACAACCTCAAAAAAAGGCAAAAGTTTATAGGCCATAACTTTTTTGTTTGCTATCATACTATTACGAAAGCTTGCAGTTAGAAGTTCTTATATGTTCGCAATAAGGATGTGAAGTTTCGATCTGATCAGACAACTATATCATATAGCTCCTATAGGGCCGATCGAAAGTGCAAAAATCGTTTTAACGTCATAATTTCTTTATCTTTAAAGATATTTTATTCAAATTA
This sequence comes from Scaptodrosophila latifasciaeformis, assembly GCA_037075145.1. Lineage (NCBI taxonomy): Eukaryota > Metazoa > Arthropoda > Insecta > Diptera > Drosophilidae > Scaptodrosophila > Scaptodrosophila latifasciaeformis. The sequence goes on from JBAMCM010000175.1 coordinate 20,727, forward strand.
AGAAAAAATGTGAACTTAAAAATACTCAGCAGCTGTGCAAAGTTTTAATAAAATTGGAGATCTACATCATATAGCTTCCATAGGCCTAATCGGTCAAAAAATCCGATTTCTGTGTTTTTTTGTCAGAAAACGGGTTATTTATGAACCAATCGCAACCAAATTAAGCATAAGACAGTTTTTAGTATAAGTTTTTAATAACTCCAAATTTTATTGAAATCGGATGACTATATCATATAGCTTCCATAGGGCTAATCGGTCAAGAAATCCGATTTCTGTGCTTTTTTGTCAGAAAACGGGTTATTTTTGAGCCAATCGCAACCAAAGTAAGCACAAGATAGTTTTTAGTATAAGTTTTTAATAACTCCAAATTTTATTGAAATCGGATGACTATATCATATAGCTTCCATAGGGCTAATCGGTCAAGAAATCCGATTTCTGTGCTTTTTTGTCAGAAAACGGGTTATTTTTGAGCCAACCGCAACCAAATTAAGCACAAGACAGTTTTTGGTATAAGTTTTGAATAGCACAAAATTTTGTTGAAATCAGATGGCTATATCATATAGCTCCCATAGGGCTAATCGGACAAAAACTCCAATTTTTTGTTTTTTTTTTTTTGTCAGAAATCGGGTTTTTTATGCACGAATCGCAACCAAAAATACCATATGATAGTTTCTTTTGTAATAACCCAAAAAGCGAAGTTTTAATCTGATCGGACTACCATAATATATAGTTTCCGTATGGCCTCTTGGAAGTGCAAAAATCGTTTTAACGTCGTAATTTTTTTGGTCTTAAAGATATCTCTGTTAAATTTGGGAATAAGTCGTGCTTTAGAACACCAATCAATTGTGCAAAATTTAATCGAAATCAGATGGTATTTTTATTATTTTGTCAGAAATACGCTCCCTACAGGTACAGGGTATCTCAAACTCGGCTGCGCCCGAGTTTAACGTTCCGAATTTTTTTTTTTTTCTTAATAAGGTTATTATACCCTGTACCTAAAAAGGTACAAGGGTATATTAAGTTTGTCAAATGTATGTAACATAGAGAAGGAGACGTCAGAAACCCCCCAATGTTAGCTAATGTATGATCAGGGTGACTAGAGAAATCGATCTAGCCATGTCCGTCTGTCTGTCTGTCTGTCTGTCTGTCCGTCTGTATGAACACCTCGTTCTCAGGGATGGTAAGGCATAGAAAGTTCCGGTTTGTTGCTAATAATCATTTGTTCTGCAGGTTAGATCAAGTTTATTATATTTTTTTAATATCCGATTTAGGTTCGGAATAAAAAGTATAAAACCACAACAACCTCAAAAAAAGGAAAAAGTTCATAGGCCATAACTTTTTTGTTTACTATCATATTATTAAGAAAGCTTGCAGTTGGAAGTTCTTATATGTTCTCAATAAGAATGTGAAGTTTCGATCTGATCAGACAACTATATCATATAGCTCCTATAGGGCCGATCGAAAGTGCAAAAATCGTTTTAACGTCATAATTTCTTTATCTTTAAAGATATTTTATTCAAATTAAGAAACAATGTGAACTTTAAAATACTCAGCAGCTGTGCAAAGTTTTAATAAAATTGGAGATCTACATCATATAGCTTCCATAGAGCTAATCGGTCAAAAAATCCGATTTCTGTGCTTTTTTGTCAGAAAACGGGTTATTTATCAACCAATCGCAACCAAAGTAAGCACAAGACAGTTTTTCGTATAAGTTTTTAATAACTCCAAATTTTATTGAAATCGGATGCCTATATCATATAGCTTCCATAGGGCTAATCGGTCAAAAAAGTCGATATCTGTGCTATTTTGTCAGAAAACGGGTTATTTATGAATCAATCGCATCCAAATTAAGCACAAGACAGTTTTTAGTATAAATTTTTAAAAACTTCAAGTTTTATTGAAATCGGATGACTATATCATATAGCTTCCATAGGGCTAATCGGTCAAAAAAGTCGATATCTGTGCTGTTTTGTCAGAAAACGGGTTATTTATGAACCAATCGCATCCAAATTAAGCACAAGACAGTTTTTATTATAAATTTTTAATAGCACAAGATTTTGTTGAAATCAGATGGCTATATCATATAGCTCCCATAGGGCTAATCGGACAAAAACTCCGATTTTTTGTTTTTTTTGTTTTTTGTCAGAAATCGGGTTTTTTATGCACGAATCGCAACCAAAAATACCATATGATAGTTTCTTTTGTAATAACCCAAAAAGCGAAGTTTTAATCTGATCGGAGTACCATAACATACAGTTTCCGTATGGCCTCGTGGGAGTGCAGAAATTGTTTTAACGTCGTAATTTCTTTGGTATTAAAGATATCTCTATTAAATTTGGGAATAAGTCGTGCTTTAGGACACCAATCAATTGTGCAAAATTTAATCGAAATCAGATGGTATTTTTATTATTTTGTCAGAAATACTGATTTACGCTCCCTACAGGTACAGGGTAACTCAAACTCGGCTGCGCCCGAGTTTAACGTTCCGAATTTTTTTTCTTTGTGAACGTTGATATTATTATTATTTTTATTTTAATGAAATTTTTTTTTTTCAAATTAAATTTTCTTTTCTTTTCTTAGTAATTTCCTAATTTTCTATTTATTATTGAAATTGCTGGATCTTGACTTACTTCATGAAGATCAACATGCCGTTGCCGGTTGAGTGGTATTTCTCCTTTTTGCTGTCCGCTACTCTGGTACCTGGCCTCAAAACTTCCGCGACGGTGTCTGCGATCGGATCTTGACAGACGTTGATACTTCCTTCGGGTTCTGTCACTGGGCTACCTGGTATTCCTTCTTCGCTTTGTCTTCCTTCTTTCCTGTGTATCGTCTGCCACTCCGGTGCGGCTTCTTGAGGCGCTAGTTCGGATTCTGTGTCGTCTTTGTGTCTTCTCCTTGTGCGTCTACGTCAGTCGCTTGATGGAGGTTTTTCTTGGCTTTTGTTTTTTATACTAACTTCTATGGTTAGATTTTTATTTTTTTCTAGCTCTGTGCGGCTACTTGAGGCGCTGGCTAAGAGAAATAATATTTTTGTTTATTATGGCACTAACACTTTGGTGGTTAGATTTTTTGTTTTTAGCACTAAGAGATTTATTTTTTCTCTTATGTTCACTAACACTTGCTATGGTTTCTTAACACAACTAGCTCTGTGGGGCTGCTTGAGGCGCTGACTAGTGACACACGCGGATTTTAACCGATTGGGCGCAAATTAAACGAGACTTTTGTTTCGTTTGTTAAAAAAAAAAAAATTTTATTGTTGACAAAAGTAGTGTTGCCTTAAGACTATCGATTGAAGATTGAACTTATTCTACCTAATAAATCCCTACTTATACCAGACTTGCTGGCAGAGGCATTGGCCTTGCCGTCGGCTTTTGGTGTTGTAACTTCCTGAATCGGTGAGAACGCTGATCGCTGTAAGTTGCTGAATTCTTCCAAGAAGTGTTTTCGGCGGAAAGGGCAGATGCAGCGCGTGGCTTATGGCGGATGCTGGCCAGACGCTAATTCAGCAGGTTACTCCACACTTACGAGTGCACGTGTAGAAAGACACATTCGTTCTCTGTTACGGCTGTTTAACAACTGACCCGCCTGCTCATTTATTAATTGCACATAATAATGATAGGGAATGGAAAAGGGCAACAAATGAGAGACATGATAGGGTAACAATAAATGAGGATAGAATATGAATACAGACTATGGGAGCAATATATGTAAGAATGGCAACCTTTGAGAGTGGAAACACCCTCTATTAAATGAGCATGTCAACCCGCTGGATGGGAGTCAAGTTGGCAGTCGAAGTCAAGTTGGCAGTCGAAGTCAAGTAAGCGGTCGAAGTCGCGTTGAAAAAGTCGGAAGATCAAGTTGAAGAAAGTTGAAAAAGCCGCGGAACAAACACAGCCGAAAGTTGACTCATCCTCTATATATTAACTCTTAAACCTCTATTCTCAATATTAATTAAACTTATAAATAAAGATAAGAAGATAAGAAAGAAAGATAAGAATTTGCACTTGAATCTCGCCGTTATAATTCGGTCGGACACGGGCTTGTACTCCATTAATGCGCATTTAGTTGTGCGAGACATGAGTATCCCAACACCGTTTGAACGGGTTTTGTCGTTGCCACTATAAATGAACTGATGACCATCCTGAGTTGGACATTCACCTTGTTCAGTCCATCTAATCTCTGACAACCCAAGGATCTCCATTTTGTAGATCCATCTCTCCGCATACTTCATCCAATTTTGACGCTTCAGAGAGAGAGCGTACGTTACATGTTCCAAATCGTGTCATATTACATCTCAAACTCGGCTGCGCCCGAGTTTAACGTTCCGAATTTTTATAAATGATCTTCCATCAGTCATAGCACACTTTCGTATTTTTATACCCTTTACTTTACAAGGTACAAGGGTATATTAAGTTTGTTAAATGTATGTAACATAGAGAAGGAGACAACGGAGGGCCCCCAAGTTACCTAAGGAATGATCAGGGTGACTAGAGAAATCGATCTAGCCAAGTCCGTCTGTCTGTCTGTCTGCCGGTCTGTCAGTCTGTATGAACACCTCGTTCTCAGAGATGGGAAGGGCTAGAAAGTTCGGGTTTGTTGCTAATAAACATTTGTTCTAGAGGTTTTTTTATTCCTTGACAAATTTTAATAAAAGGATCAAATCAAATAATGTAATTGAACTGTCGCTCCTATGTGGAGCATAGGGCGGACACAAACTCCTTCCAACGCCCTCTATCTTGGGCGACATAACGCAATTCATTCCACGACGCTGTCTCTTGGCTCTCTGCAAGCACCGTTCTCACCCAGGTCTGTCGCGGTCGACCTCGGCGCCGGGTACCTTGCGGATTCCACTGAGAGGAACTCTTGGCGATGTCATCATCTGACTTCCTGAGGGTGTGGCCAATCCAGGTCCATTTGCGTCTAAAGACGCCGTCTTCATCTAATCTCGGACAACCCAAGGATGTCCATTTTGTAGAGATCCATCTCTCTGCATACTTGTTCCAATTTTGACGCTTCAGAGAGAGAGCGTACGTTCCATGTTCCAAATCGTGTCATATGTCGATAGCGTTTGTGTGTCGTTTCTTGAGTAGACGAATTTTACGGGGTACTGGCGCAACGCAACCAACATATACGTTTGCGGGGTAACGTACTGGTGAAATAGTTTTCTTGAGGTTTCCAGTCTAACCAGTTTGCCACATTTGTATAGCGAACCGCTTGCTCACATGGAAAACAGGCGCCGCAAGCAATCGCAATCGCAAGCAAATTAAGCACAAGACACTTTTTAGTGTAAGTTTTTAATAACTTATACCATACCAGCAGGGTATGTCATTACGGCCCCCACCAAGCCCCCTCGGTCAACTTAGTAAAACAAACAGACTCCCACATCGGTATTGGTCCAGTCAGCATTGTCTGGGTTCTTGAATCCGGAATCATGTTTCTACACAGGTAAACACTCAGCATAAAACTGAGTTGCAACTTTTTATTATAAGCAAATACTACATTTTGTATACAACTTATATGTAGATTCAGTGAAAATACAGTCTTCAGAATAAAATCACCACTCGAAGCCAGAAAAACTCCGACTTGCTCTTTTTATTTAAAACCAAATTGAACAGCAGACCCATAGATCAGGCTAAAAGGAATACCATATTCACCGTTGGAACGGGAAGTCCTACCTGGAATAATTACCATACTCATAGGTGGAATAGGAAGCCAACCTGTACTAAACCAAAAGGAAATACCGACTCAAGCTCTCGAGCGGTAACTCAAGCATTCATTCATTGCTTAATCTCAAATATCTCGCAAACTATAAAAGCAAGAGCTATGAAATTTTGTGTATAGAATCAATAGGATACGCGAAAGGGCAAGATCATTTTTTATGTTAACACGAAAATACCACCCACCACCACACCAGTCACCCCAAAAAAAAAATTAGATTTGCAAAATTTGCAAAAATGTAAACAAATTTTGCAGGCTTCAGCGGTACAGGTTATTTTGATTAGTCCAGGGATAGAAAAGTAATATAGAAAAACTGATCTCATCCCGTCCACAAATTTCCACGCACTCCACTGGGGGTTGGATTGCCGGCGAAGCGAGCAATCAGGTGGCGAAGCCCCCTAGTTATTTACTCTTTTTATAAATGATCTTCCATCACTCATATCACACTCTCGTGTTTTTATACCCTGTACCTTACCAGATACAAGGGTATATTAAATTCGTCAAATGTATGTAACATAGAGAAGGAGACGACGGAGGCCCCCCAAAGTTACCTAAAGTATGAACAGCGTGACTATCTGTCTGTATGAACACCTCGTTCTCAGAGATGGTAAGGCCTAGAAAGTTCCGGTTTGTTGCTAATAAACATTTGTTCTAGAGGTTAGATAAAGTTTATTAATTTTTTTTCCATATCCGATTCAGGTTCGGAATAATAAGTATAAAACCACAACAACCTCAAAAAAATTAAAAAGTTTATAGGCCAAAACTTTTTTGTTTCTTATCATATTATTACGAAAATTGAAAGTTATAAGTTCTTATATGTTTTCAATAAGGAAGTTTCGATCGGATCGGTCTACTATATCAAATAGCTCCCATAGGTCAAAGTTCAAAAATTATTTCACAGTTTCACAGTTTCTTTATTTTTAAATGTGTTTTATTCAAATTAGAAAATTAAAATACCCAGCAGCTGTGCAAAGTTTCAATAAAATTGAACATACACATCGTATCCGATTTCTGTGCTTTTTGGTCAGAAAACGGGTTTTTTATGAACCAATCGCAAGCAAATTAAGGACAAGACAGTTTTTATTATAAGTTTTAAATAGCACCAAATTTTATTGAAATCAGATGGCTATATTATATAGTTCCCATAGGTCGAATCGGACCAAAACTCAGATTTTTTGTATTCTTCGTCAGAAATCGGGTTTTTTATGCACGAATCCCAACCAAAAATACCTTATGATAGTTTTTTATGGAAAAAATTATAGAAAATACTGAATTACGCTCCCTACAGATACAGGGTATCTCAAACTCGGCTGGATCCTAGTTGAATGTTCCGAATTTTTTAATTTCGTCAATTCAGTGTAATACCTCTATCTATCCTTCTTCCTTATCTTTTATGGATCAGAAAGCAAATTCTATTAATCTATCTTCGCTTATTCGACGTCATATTTTAATTTGGATCAGCATTATCCCTTTGACCTTCCTCGGCCAAATAATATAACTCTCCTTTAATTACCGAATTTCAGTTGCTTAATGAACTTAAATTAATATGGTATAGGCATATCAAAAATGTCAGCCATTCCCAAGACCTTTGAGAGACTTTTAACTTCTCATATTCAGTATTTATGTAAGTCTCTAATTTCTTCCTATCACCATGGATTCGTAAAACCACGACCACGGCTAATTTCTTTAAATTTTCCTCATTGGTAATTAGGTTTTAAAAACAAATCTCAGAGCGATGTTATTTACACAGATCTTAGCAAGGCTTTCGATTCTGTTAATCTTTCCTTGCTTTTATATAAACTAAAAATAATATGTTTTCCATATAACCTTGACATGAGAAAGGGCAAGTTTAATTTTTTACGTTTTTGGTCAAGATATTGACTTCTTGGAAAGGAAAAGTTGACTGGAAAATTTTTTTTCATCAGAGCTCCCCACCCCCTTCTACAATAAATTATAACCTCAGAGCGCTGTACTTATTATTTATTAGTTCCAACTAAATATGCGCAATAAAAATTCGTTTCGCTTGACACCAATATGAGTAAAATCGGACCATAAACAGAAGTTATTACTAAAAGTAATTATAGCTCCCACCCCTCTCTCTCTTTTTTAACAGCCGCAAGCATTCATTCATTGCTTATTCTCAAATATCTCGCAAACTATAAAAGCTAGAGCTATGAAATTTTGTGTATAGAAACAATAGGATACGCGAAAAGGCAAGATTTTATGTTGACCCGAAAATAATTGTCCGCCGCCCGCCCACAGCAAAAAAATAAAAAAATTCATTTGGAAAATTTTCCTAAATGTAAAAAAATTTTGCAGGCTTCAGCGGTGCAGGGTATTTTAATATTCATTTTCATAAAAATATCTAAGAAAACTAAGATAATAACTGAAATAAAAACTAAAATAAAAATTAGAAAAAAATCAATTTAAAAAGAAATAATAATCAAGAATTTTTAAGAAATATTCTTAAACCTTAGTAAGTCAAATTTTTTTTTATTAATTAAAATCAATTAACAGAAATTACAAATTATAAAATTTTTTGAAAGAACTTATAAAAATCATTATCATACTGCAAAGAAATCGAAACCTACAATATCATTATTTTTTCATTTTTACCAATTCCGCTCATTTATTTTTGCTACTGCCGAACTAAAATTTAACAAGAAAAAATGGACAATCCAAATAACCTTTTAAGACCCCCCATTTTGAACACACCTGCAAACCAGCAGAATCAAGTTCTTCCCATCAATATGGCTGATATGAAAGAATCTTGTAAATTTAATGGGATTATTAACGTCATCAGGAATAAGATCGTGAGATATGCTGACTCGGTTTTATAATCATTTCAAAATCCCTTCAACTGGACGGCTATATCGAAATGCTTGACGGCTCATTACGCTGACAAAGGAGATATCACTACACTCGAGTACCAAATGACGTCTCTAATGCAAGGCAACCAGACGGTATCAGAATTTTATCAACGCGACGCTAATTTTGCATAAAATTACCTGTATGAAAATGAGCACCAATTCAATGGATCTCTCTGCTAAGTCTTATGGAGATAAGGCCTTGGACAGCTTTGTTAGAGTTAAAAACCAATTACGCCAATAATAATCAGGCCCATTCGAGAAAATTTAACGGTCCTCCTTGACCAGCACCACCTTTGCCAAGAAGAAACATACTACCAAACTCTCAAACATCTTTTTCTTTTTTTTTATTATTTAGAGATCAATCTGACTTCATTTCTTTTTTCTTTTATATAATCGCCTAGCTATAGATTTATAGATTAATAGGTTATTTACAGATGTTTTGTTTATATTTTGTTTTGTTTAATTACTAGTAATATTACTAGTTTTTGATATATATGTATGTATATTTTTCTTTTGTTTGTAACTATCTAATTAGTCTGAGAAGTGGCGCCTCTTTAGTCGTCTGGTCAACCTTGCGGTAGCCAAAGGGCGTGCCAGACGATTACTGTGTGCAATCAGACGTTCGTTGTAGCGACATGTATGGCTATTTATCTGTTCCTCAATGGTTTCTACCTTGAGGTCATGATGAAGCGTGCTGTTGCGAACGTACCAGTGGCAGCCAGTGATAAGCCCAAGAGTTTTATTCTGGTGCGTCTGTATGCGATTCCTATTGGTTGCTGCGGCCATCCCCAAGATCTGGATGCCGTATCGCCAAGTGGGTGCGATGATGCTGTTATATATTGCCCTTTTGCACTGTTGGGCTAACAAGCTTTTTTGATAGCACTTGGTCGAATTTTAAGAAATAAAACACAAGAGATATTTCTTATTTCAGTTTATAATTAAATTTGGTATCGAACTCGAAATTAATTATTCACAGTTGATTATGAACAGCCTTTGTGGCAAAGCAAATAAAAACGCATATGTACGATTTTACAGGAGCCTTGCTGCGAATTTCTGGTTTGTAAAAGAATGGACCACAGAAGTCGATACCAGTCGTGTCGAATGCTCGGATTCCCTCAAGTCGCTCTTTTGGCAGATCAGCCATTACGTGCTCTACCAAACGCGGCTTGGCCCGAAAGAATCTTACGCATTTGTTGACGATTTTAGAGACCGTTTTCCGTCCGCCGACTGGCCAGTATAGGAGCCGGATGGCTGCCAACAGCGCTCGGGGTCCAGCGTGGAGGTTTATTGTGGAAATGAGTAATGATTGCAGCCGTGATGGGATGCAATTTAGGCAATATAATAGGATGCCGAGACTCGTAGGAAAGAGTTGAATTAGTGAGGCGTCCACCAACACGAAGAATGCCAAATCCATCCAGAAACGGCAATAATGATGAAATGCTGCTAGAGCGCTTGACCACACCTTTCAACTTTATGTCTCTTATCTCCTCATGTAGACAGCTCTTCTAATTGTTCCGATAAATGATCAGAGAACCAAGGTAGATGTGCCAAATCCGGAGACCAGGGTGTCGAATCCCATGAATGAATTTGTAGACATATGCAAATACCCGTTGAATTGCGGGAAATGAGTTTACGTATTTGTATTTCACTATTGGATCAGTATTAGTATCTGTAATTAACAGAATTTTCCAAATTTGGTTTTTCCAGTAAGCAGGAAGCAGGCCAGCTTTTCCTAGAACCACTTTAAAATTCTGGACCAGAAGACCAAAGCGTTGATTCAAGTAGCTCATTAGGAGTGGCACCTCTCGATAGAATGTCTGCTGGGTTTAAAGCTGTTGGCACGTAATGCCACTCAAAATCAGAAGTCAGTTCCTGGACGACAGCAATGCGATTGGCAACAAAAACATTGTAGCTTGAAGACTCATCTCGTATCCAGGACAGGCAAATTGATGAATCCGACCAACAATGAAAGGGTCCAGAAAAAAGATTCATCTTCGATATCTTATGAGTTGGGATAACAAAACAGCAGCTTTGCGCTGTACTGTATGGGCTTCTTCGAATGTACTGGAAATAGGGGGGTGGAAAGATGGCCTTTATCTTGGATAATAGTCCGACATGCCAGACTCTGTCGAAGGCCTGCTTCACGTCGACAAATACAGCGTTGCAGTATTCTTTCTTCTCGAAAGCCTCTAGAATGTGTTTCACTACCCTGTGTACCTGCTCTATTGTGCCGTGTCTCAAACATCTAGGCAACAGTTCTTTCCACAATTGGCCTATATGCCACAAACTCCTCGATGGGTTTATAGCCCACCACAGCAACAACAGCAATATTACAGAAATAGTAACCAACCACAGGGAAACCACTTTTCGGCACCCCTTCCACGCCCATCGGCTCCAAAGCCCCAAGAGCGGTCGGAACCAATGGATATAGATCAAAGTATGCAGACAAGACGCATAAACTGCATGAACAGGCCTTTTTAATGACACCATAACTAAAAGTCCATTGGAACAGCAGACATTTGGACAGACTGACAAAAGACAAAGGAACTTCCATGTGACAACTGAGGATCAGCTTCCGAATATAGTGAGGCACAAGAATATGATCAAGAACAAGAGCTAGACAACAACGAAGCATTTGAATTCGACTTCGATCACCTTCATTTTTTAGAGTAACATCCTCCTCCTTACCGTACATAAACTGTAGAATCGGTGAGTGAGGAATGATTAAAATGCTGATAGATGCAGGGTCCAATAAAAATTACATACACCCAAAATATGCAATAAATCCAAAAAAAAAAAAAAAAAATGAAAAACCTTTCCATGTAAGATCTGTTGGTGGCACCGTTTTAGTGACTCACCACGTAATAGCCAACCCGTTCTTTTATCATCCAATGAAACTAGATCATCCTTTGAAATTGTCATTTTGCTGTATAATGCCCACTAGGGCTTTACTAAATCATGTAATACACCCAAGTCGTCAGTCCCCTCCTCACTACTTTGGCATTCTTTTATATGGAACATAAAATTCGTTTGGTTCTCTGGACTTGTCACATCGACGTTACTACATGGTCCATTAAAGGATTCATGTTTAACTTTCCGAGTCATTATCAGTCCCCAATTATCTTAACCAATTAGTATTCTAGGTTGTGCTCTGTAATAACCACACTCTTTAAAATTTTCCAAGAACTTCCATTTTCGAACCATGTCATCAACTTGGATAGTCTGGCTTGGTAAGTTCAAATCCGATATTGTTTTGGCTTTACGTACAGTAAATGTCTTATTGTTGCTAGACCTTCCCTTAATGCGTACACTAACTATTCTGGAATTATCCTGTTCATATGATGCACTGTTGCTCCATTGCATTTTAAAGTGGTGTATTGGACCGTCCAATTCAAGGTCGTTTGCTATCTGTTCGTCAATTAGAGTAGTAGTGGAAGCCTCGTCCAAAAGTGCATATGTGTGAATTTGTTTTCTGGGGCCTAGAAGTGTTACAGGTATAATCTTAAGTAGTACCTTACTTTGGTCAAAATTGATATTACAATTTGTTTCTGTTGAGAATTCTTGATTCTGAGTTTTTGCTGATGTTGGACTCTGTCTCACCAAGACTTCTGGCTTCTCTTTATGTAATAGTGTGTGGTGATTATAAGTACAATTATTGATATAACAAGTTTTTTTTCGAGTACAAATTTTTAAGGAATGATTTTTTCCAAGGCATGCAATACAAAGGTGATTGTTGAAGACATGCTCCCAGCGCTTATCAATATTTAAGTCCTTAAATTTATTACAAAAATTCACATAGTGATTTGTAGCTTTACAAAAATTACATATTTTATTTGTTTCCTGTTTCTGGTCATTTATATTCTCGTTAACCACGAGTGTTGTTTCTTTCGACCTGCCTAAACCGTATCCTACCAGCTGCGCAACTTTAGTCTTTTTCTCGAGCCATTTTTGGAATATTATTAATTTTGGAACATTTTCATCACATTCTTGATAATACTGTATGAATGCCATCCTTTGATGTATTGGGAATTTATCTAATATTTCATGAAATAAAATAGGATTTTGTAGATGGTCATCCTCAATCGCTAACAATGTATATGTCAAATTTACGATAAGGTCAAATAGTTAAATTAGTTTTTTCAATTTCTCATCTTTTAATGATGGAAAACCTCGATTTTTATATACCAAATGTCGAATTATATGAGTCGAATCGCCAAATCGTTTCTTTAATAATTCTTTAATAGTATCTACATTTTTTGGCAATAAAATTAGTGAAACACCTGCATCTCTGGCTCTGCCTGATAGGCACTTTCTTAGACGAATAATATTCTCATAGTCTGTAAACTTACAAATTTCTGAGCTTGTAACGAATTCTGCATAAAATATGGAGGCACTCCAAGGGATCAGCTGAAAACTTTGGTTGGTTCTGGGTGATAGTTTGTCGAGCCATAAAGCATTGCCGCACATTATAATTGCTACTATCAATCAATTTCTGTCGTATTCCAACTTACGTGGTTGGTGTCTAACCCATTCGTGTGTTCTGGCGTCCGGTCCTGTCTTTTACCCTGATGTGTCTTTGTGTCTTGCAGGCTGTGGTCTTCTTTGGATCGTTCTGCTTCGAGCTGCTCTTGAAGTTCGGCTTGTTGTCTGGCTAGAAATGTCATCTGTATTTCTAATTCGTGAATCCTGGTTGACTTCTTTGAATGTTTTGAGCTTACTGATGTTTTGTCCGTTTGATCGTCATCAGGTGTCAGTATTGGTTTCACACGTTTATCTGTACTACCAATTCCTGTGATAACTTGGTTCTTTGATGAGGTAGGCACTACTTGGGATTCATTGATAGAAGCCGCCAATGTCTGCATTTTCGCATTTGCTTTTGTTGTTGATCGAGTGGTCGGCATGATGAAATTAATTTATTTCTCTAACGGGTCGTCTGCAACTGTGTTGCTAGTATGTACACTCTCGGTGGTGTAATTCGGAAAATTCCAGTGGAGTTGCTGTTTGCAACTGTCTGTTCCGTAGTATACTAAGGCGCCGTCTTTTGCAACTGTCTGTAGCTGTGTGTATTCAAAGGCGTCGTTTTTTGCAACTGTCTGCTGCTGTGTATGAAAGCAAGGTCAGTACAACTGTCTGTTGTTCAGGCGCTTCCAAACTTATATTTTTCTTTCGACCACTAGAACAAACTTGCAAAGTCGAATCCATATGCTAAGTCGATAGGCTCCGAAGGACCATGTTGTTGAGTCGTACATGTTAATAATATATTTAATCCGGCTTGTAAGGACCGAATTTTAATTCTTTTTTTTTATACTCTGTACCTAAAAAGGTACAAGGGTATATTAAGTTTGTGCAAATGTATGTAACATAGAGAAGGAGACGTCGGCGACCCCCAAAGTTTCATAAAGGGTGATCAGGGTGACTACAGAAATCGATCTAGCCATGTCCGTCTGTCTGTCTGTCCGTCTGTATGAACACCTCGTTCTCAGAGATGGTAAGGCCGAGAAAGTTCCGGTTTGTTGCTAATAATCATCTGTTCTGCAGGTGAGATCAAATTTATTAAATTTTTTTCGATATCTGATTTAGATTCGGAATAAAAAACATAAAACCACAAAACCCTCAAAAAAGTTAAGAATTTATAGGCCATAACTTTATTGTTTACTTTATTGGTACCAACATGTGCAGTTAGAAGTTCTCATATGTTCTCAATAAGGATGTGAAGTTTCCATCCCATTGGAATACTATATAGTAACTCCCATAGGGCCGATCGAAAGTGCAAGAATCGCTTTATCTATTTCTATTTTTTCTAATTCTTTATTATTGAAAGTTTATACATAATGCTTAACAGGTTTTCTGCTACCGATGTGGCAGCTTGATCAGGTTGTATTTAAGAATTGGGATGGTAAGGCACTTATGGGAGCGACAGTGGATATATTCTAGTTTTAAATTATAGTATAAATTTTTGTTTTGTTTTTGTATTATTTATTTTAAATAAGGGATCTGGATGGAAGATCCTGGGGGTGACACTTTTTCAGTCTTCTTTTCTTAGGAGGTCTTCTTAGCCTCTTTGCCAGGGGGTTGGGATGACTGCTGATTCTTGAGAAGTATTTAGCTGAGTGATTTTGCATCACGTCTCCGAATTTAGGGATTCCTAGATCCCTCTCGATGTCCCTAGTTCGCATGTACCAGGGCGCGGCACAGATTGCTCTTAGAATTTTTGCTTGTGCAACTCGTATTTGGTTTAGGTGAGTCTTTGCTGCCATGCCGTAAACTTGTAGCGCATACTTCCGAATAGGGCTTAAAATTGTCTTGTAAATGGCCATTTTATTTGTAAGGGACAGCTTATTTTTGGGAGACAGAAGCCAGGCCATTTTTTTGGCTTTTGTCATCACTGCGTGTCTGACCATTTTCGTGTGTGGACCAAAACTTAGCCCTCTATCTAAGACGACTCCCAGATACTTTTGAGAGGGAACATGCCTCAGCGTTGTGCCAAGCATAGTTATGCCTGGACAGCTTTGCGCCCTAGTTGTAAATGTTATGCAGGCACATTTACTGCTGTTGACGCATATGTTCCAAGTATTTGCCCATGTTTCAAAACTGTGGACATATTCTTGCAACGCACTAGTGGCAGTGAAGATGCTCCGGTGTCTTGCCAGCACAGCAGTATCATCAGCGTAGGTGGCAATCAGTACGTCGCTGCTATCTATTGAAGATACCGATCTCGAGGTTGGCATGTCGGATGTGTAAAGCGAATAGAGCGTAGGCCCCAGGACACTGCCTTGGGGGACTCCAGCATAAAAAGGCCTGGGTGAGGATATTTCGCCATCGACGCAGACTGTAAAAAATCTTCCATCAAGGAAGCTGGCAACAATCTGATACAGCTGAGGTGTAAGCAGGCTTTTCAGCTTGTATTTCAGTCCAGGGTGCCACACGCGATCAAAGGCTTGTTTGATGCAGTTTTCCACGCCTTTGGAAAATATCCCAGCCTTAGAGCATTATTGAAGATCGAGACAATAAGCAGAACTGCTCTAGAAGGCAAAAGTTTTATTGTCCTGTTGTCCAAAACGTCGTTGCCTGGTGATTTTTATACCCTGTACCTAAAAAGGTACAAGGGTATATTAAGTTTGTCAAATGTATGTAACATAGAGAAGGAGACGTCAGAGACCCCCCAAAGTTACCTAATGTATGATCAGGGTGACTAGAGAAATCGATCTAGCCATGTCCGTCTGTCTGTCTGTCTGTCTGTCTGTCCGTCTGTATGAACACCTCGTTCTCAGAGATGGTAAGGCCTAGAAAGTTCCGGTTTGTTGCTAATAATCATTTGTTCTGCAGGTTAGATCAAGTTTATTATATTTTTTTAATATCCGATTTAGGTTCGGAATAAAAAGTATAAAACCACAACAACCTCAAAAAAAGGAAAAAGTTTATAGGCCATAACTTTTTTGTTTGCTATCATATTATTACGAAAGCTTGCAGTTAGAAGTTCTTATATGTTCGCAATAAGGATGTGAAGTTTCGATCTGATCAGACAACTATATCATATAGCTCCTATAGGGCCGATCGAAAGTGCAAAAATCGTTTTAACGTCATAATTTCTTTATCTTTAAAGATATTTTATTCAAATTAAGAAAAAGTGTGAACTTAAAAATACTCAGCAGCTGTGCAAAGTTTTAATAAAATTGGAGATCTACATCATATAGCTTCCATAGGCCTAATCGGTCAAGAAATCCGATTTCTGTGCTTTTTTGTCAGAAAACGAGTTATTTTTGAGCCAATCGCAACCAAAGTAAGCACAAGATAGTTTTTAGTATAAGTTTTTAATAACTCCAAATTTTATTGAAATCGGATGACTATATCATATAGCTTCCATAGGGCTAATCGGTCAAGAAATCCGATTTCTGTGCTTTTTTGTCAGAAAACGAGTTATTTTTGAGCCAATCGCAACCAAAGTAAGCACAAGATAGTTTTTAGTATAAGTTTTTAATAACTCCAAATTTTATTGAAATCGGATGACTATATCATATAGCTTCCATAGGGCTAATCGGTCAAGAAATCCGATTTCTGTGCTTTTTTGTCAGAAAACGGGTTATTTTTGAGCCAATCGCAACCAAATTAAGCACAAGACAGTTTTTGGTATAAGTTTTGAATAGCACAAAATTTTGTTGAAATCAGATGGCTATATCATATAGCTCCCATAGGGCTAATCGGACAAAAACTCCGATTTTTTTTTGTCAGAAATCGGGTTTTTTATGCACGAATCGCAACCAAAAATACCATATGATAGTTTCTTTTGTAATAACCCAAAAAGCGAAATTTTAATCTGATCGGACTACCATAATATATAGTTTCCGTATGGCCTCTTGGAAGTGCAAAAATCGTTTTAACGTCGTAATTTTTTTGGTCTTAAAGATATCTCTGTTAAATTTGGGAATAAGTCGTGCTTTAGAACACCAATCAATTGTGCAAAATTTAATCGAAATCAGATGGTATTTTTATTATTTTGTCAGAAATACGCTCCCTACAGGTACAGGGTATCTCAAACTCGGCTGCGCCCGAGTTTAACGTTCCGAATTTTTATACCCTGTACCTAAAAAGGTACAAGGGTATATTAAGTTTGTCAAATGTATGTAACATAGAGAAGGAGACGTCAGAGACCCCCCAAAGTTACCTAATGTATGATCAGGGTGACTAGAGAAATCGATCTAGCCATGTCCGTCTGTCTGTCTGTCTGTCTGTCTGTCTGTCTGTCTGTCTGTCCGTCTGTATGAACACCTCGTTCTCAGAGATGGTAAGGCCTAGAAAGTTCCGGTTTGTTGCTAATAATCATTTGTTCTGCAGGTTAGATCAAGTTTATTATATTTTTTTAATATCCGATTTAGGTTCGGAATAAAAAGTATAAAACCACAACAACCTCAAAAAAGGAAAAAGTTTATAGGCCATAACTTTTTTGTTTGCTATCATATTATTACGAAAGCTTGCAGTTAGAAGTTCTTATATGTTCGCAATAAGGATGTGAAGTTTCGATCTGATCAGACAACTATATCATATAGCTCCTATAGGGCCGATCGAAAGTGCAAAAATCGTTTTAACGTCATAATTTCTTTATCTTTAAAGATATTTTATTCAAATTAACAAAAAATGTGAACTTAAAAATACTCAGCAGCTGTGCAAAGTTTTAATAAAATTGGAGATCTACATCATATAGCTTCCATAGGCCTAATCGGTCAAAAAATCCGATTTCTGTGTTTTTTTTTGTCAGAAAACGGGTTATTTATGAACCAATCGCAACCAAATTAAGCATAAGACAGTTTTTAGTATAAGTTTTTAATAACTCCAAATTTTATTGAAATCGGATGACTATATCATATAGCTTCCATAGGGCTAATCGGTCAAGAAATCCGATTTCTGTGCTTTTTTGTCAGAAAACGAGTTATTTTTGAGCCAATCGCAACCAAAGTAAGCACAAGACAGTTTTTGGTATAAGTTTTTAATAACTCCAAATTTTATTGAAATCGGATGACTATATCATATAGCTTCCATAGGGCTAATCGGTCAAGAAATCCGATTTCTGTGCTTTTTTGTCAGAAAACGAGTTATTTTTGAGCCAATCGCAACCAAATTAAGCACAAGACAGTTTTTGGTATAAGTTTTGAATAGCACAAAATTTTGTTGAAATCAGATGGCTATATCAAAACTCCGATTTTTTGTTTTTTTTTTTTTTTTTGTCAGAAATCGGGTTTTTTATGCACGAATCGCAACCAAAAATACCATATGATAGTTTCTTTTGTAATAACCCAAAAAGCGAAATTTTAATCTGATCGGACTACCATAATATATAGTTTCCGTATGGCCTCTTGGAAGTGCAAAAATCGTTTTAACGTCGTAATTTTTTTGGTCTTAAAGATATCTCTGTTAAATTTGGGAATAAGTCGTGCTTTAGAACACCAATCAATTGTGCAAAATTTAATCGAAATCAGATGGTATTTTTATTATTTTGTCAGAAATACGCTCCCTACAGGTACAGGGTATCTCAAACTCGGCTGCGCCCGAGTTTAACGTTCCGAATTTTTATACCCTGTACTTAAAAAGGTACAAGGGTATATTAAGTTTGTCAAATGTATGTAACATAGAGAAGGAGACGTCAGAGACCCCCCAAAGTTACCTAATGTATGATCAGGGTGACTAGAGAAATCGATCTAGCCATGTCCGTCTGTCTGTCTGTCTGTCTGTCTGTCTGTCCGTCTGTATGAACACCTCGTTCTCAGAGATGGTAAGGCCTAGAAAGTTCCGGTTTGTTGCTAATAATCATTTGTTCTGCAGGTTAGATCAAGTTTATTATATTTTTTTAATATCCGATTTAGGTTCGGAATAAAAAGTATAAAACCACAACAACCTCAAAAAAAGGAAAAAGTTTATAGGCCATAACTTTTTTGTTTGCTATCATATTATTACGAAAGCTTGCAGTTAGAAGTTCTTATATGTTCGCAATAAGGATGTGAAGTTTCGATCTGATCAGACAACTATATCATATAGCTCCTATAGGGCCGATCGAAAGTGCAAAAATCGTTTTAACGTCATAATTTCTTTATCTTTAGAGATGTTTTATTCAAATTAAGAAAAAATGTGAACTTAAAAATACTCAGCAGCTGTGCAAAGTTTTAATAAAATTGGAGATCTACATCATATAGCTTCCATAGGCCTAATCGGTCAAAAAATCCGATTTCTGTGTTTTTTTTGTCAGAAAACGGGTTATTTATGAACCAATCGCAACCAAATTAAGCATAAGACAGTTTTTAGTATAAGTTTTTAATAACTCCAAATTTTATTGAAATCGGATGACTATATCATATAGCTTCCATAGGGCTAATCGGTCAAGAAATCCGATTTCTGTGCTTTTTTGTCAGAAAACGGGTTATTTTTGAGCCAATCGCAACCAAATTAAGCACAAGACAGTTTTTAGTATAAGTTTTTAATAACTCCAAATTTTATTGAAATCGGATGACTATATCATATAGCTTCCATAGGGCTAATCGGTCAAGAAATCCGATTTCTGTGCTTTTTTGTCAGAAAACGGGTTATTTTTGAGCCAATCGCAACCAAATTAAGCACAAGACAGTTTTTGGTATAAGTTTTGAATAGCACAAAATTTTGTTGAAATCAGATGGCTATATCATATAGCTCCCATAGGGCTAATCGGACAAAAACTCCGATTTTTTGTTTTTTTTTTTTTTTTGTCAGAAATCGGGTTTTTTATGCACGAATCGCAACCAAAAATACCATATGATAGTTTCTTTTGTAATAACCCAAAAAGCGAAATTTTAATCTGATCGGACTACCATAATATATAGTTTCCGTATGGCCTCTTGGAAGTGCAAAAATCGTTTTAACGTCGTAATTTTTTTGGTCTTAAAGATATCTCTGTTAAATTTGGGAATAAGTCGTGCTTTAGAACACCAATCAATTGTGCAAAATTTAATCGAAATCAGATGGTATTTTTATTATTTTGTCAGAAATACGCTCCCTACAGGTACAGGGTATCTCAAACTCGGCTGCGCCCGAGTTGAACGTTCCGAATTTTTATACCCTGTACCTAAAAAGGTACAAGGGTATATTAAGTTTGTCAAATGTATGTAACATAGAGAAGGAGACGTCAGAGACCCCCCAAAGTTACCTAATGTATGATCAGGGTGACTAGAGAAATCGATCTAGCCATGTCCGTCTGTCTGTCTGTCTGTCTGTCTGTCTGTCTGTCTGTCTGTCCGTCTGTATGAACACCTCGTTCTCAGAGATGGTAAGGCCTAGAAAGTTCCGGTTTGTTGCTAATAATCATTTGTTCTGCAGGTTAG
The DNA here is from genome assembly GCA_037075145.1 of Scaptodrosophila latifasciaeformis. Lineage (NCBI taxonomy): Eukaryota > Metazoa > Arthropoda > Insecta > Diptera > Drosophilidae > Scaptodrosophila > Scaptodrosophila latifasciaeformis. The sequence continues at coordinate 41,155 of JBAMCM010000175.1, forward strand.
ATCAAGTTTATTATATTTTTTTAATATCCGATTTAGGTTCGGAATAAAAAGTATAAAACCACAACAACCTCAAAAAAAGGAAAAAGTTTATAGGCCATAACTTTTTTGTTTGCTATCATATTATTACGAAAGCTTGCAGTTAGAAGTTCTTATATGTTCGCAATAAGGATGTGAAGTTTCGATCTGATCAGACAACTATATCATATAGCTCCTATAGGGCCGATCGAAAGTGCAAAAATCGTTTTAACGTCATAATTTCTTTATCTTTAAAGATATTTTATTCAAATTAAGAAAAAATGTGAACTTAAAAATACTCAGCAGCTGTGCAAAGTTTTAATAAAATTGGAGATCTACATCATATAGCTTCCATAGGCCTAATCGGTCAAAAAATCCGATTTCTGTGTTTTTTTTTTGTCAGAAAACGGGTTATTTATGAACCAATCGCAACCAAATTAAGCATAAGACAGTTTTTAGTATAAGTTTTTAATAACTCCAAATTTTATTGAAATCGGATGACTATATCATATAGCTTCCATAGGGCTAATCGGTCAAGAAATCCGATTTCTGTGCTTTTATGTCAGAAAACGGGTTATTTTTGAGCCAATCGCAACCAAAGTAAGCACAAGATAGTTTTTAGTATAAGTTTTTAATAACTCCAAATTTTATTGAAATCGGATGACTATATCATATAGCTTCCATAGGGCTAATCGGTCAAGAAATCCGATTTCTGTGCTTTTTTGTCAGAAAACGAGTTATTTTTGAGCCAATCGCAACCAAATTAAGCACAAGACAGTTTTTGGTATAAGTTTTGAATAGCACAAAATTTTGTTGAAATCAGATGGCTATATCATATAGCTCCCATAGGGCTAATCGGACAAAAACTCCGATTTTTTGTTTTTTTTTTTTGTCAGAAATCGGGTTTTTTATGCACGAATCGCAACCAAAAATACCATATGATAGTTTCTTTTGTAATAACCCAAAAAGCGAAATTTTAATCTGATCGGACTACCATAATATATAGTTTCCGTATGGCCTCTTGGAAGTGCAAAAATCGTTTTAACGTCGTAATTTTTTTGGTCTTAAAGATATCTCTGTTAAATTTGGGAATAAGTCGTGCTTTAGAACACCAATCAATTGTGCAAAATTTAATCAAAATCAGATGGTATTTTTATTATTTTGTCAGAAATACGCTCCCTACAGGTACAGGGTATCTCAAACTCGGCTGCGCCCGAGTTTAACGTTCCGAATTTTTATACCCTGTACCTAAAAAGGTACAAGGGTATATTAAGTTTGTCAAATGTATGTAACATAGAGAAGGAGACGTCAGAGACCCCCCAAAGTTACCTAATGTATGATCAGGGTGACTAGAGAAATCGATCTAGCCATGTCCGTCTGTCTGTCTGTCTGTCTGTCTGTCTGTCTGTCTGTCTGTCCGTCTGTATGAACACCTCGTTCTCAGAGATGGTAAGGCCTAGAAAGTTCCGGTTTGTTGCTAATAATCATTTGTTCTGCAGGTTAGATCAAGTTTATTATATTTTTTTAATATCCGATTTAGGTTCGGAATAAAAAGTATAAAACCACAACAACCTCAAAAAAAGGAAAAAGTTTATAGGCCATAACTTTTTTGTTTGCTATCATATTATTACGAAAGCTTGCAGTTAGAAGTTCTTATATGTTCGCAATAAGGATGTGAAGTTTCGATCTGATCAGACAACTATATCATATAGCTCCTATAGGGCCGATCGAAAGTGCAAAAATCGTTTTAACGTCATAATTTCTTTATCTTCAAAGATATTTTATTCAAATTTAGAAAAAATGTGAACTTAAAAATACTCAGCAGCTGTGCAAAGTTTTAATAAAATTGGAGATCTACATCATATAGCTTCCATAGGCCTAATCGTTCAAAAAATCCGATTTCTGTGTTTTTTTGTCAGAAAACGGGTTATTTATGAACCAATCGCAACCAAATTAAGCATAAGACAGTTTTTAGTATAAGTTTTTAATAACTCCAAATTTTATTGAAATCGGATGACTATATCATATAGCTTCCATAGGGCTAATCGGTCAAGAAATCCGATTTCTGTGCTTTTTTGTCAGAAAACGGGTTATTTTTGAGCCAATCGCAACCAAAGTAAGCACAAGATAGTTTTTAGTATAAGTTTTTAATAACTCCAAATTTTATTGAAATCGGATGACTATATCATATAGCTTCCATAGGGCTAATCGGTCAAGAAATCCGATTTCTGTGCTTTTTTGTCAGAAAACGGGTTATTTTTGAGCCAATCGCAACCAAATTAAGCACAAGACAGTTTTTGGTATAAGTTTTGAATAGCACAAAATTTTGTTGAAATCAGATGGCTATATCATATAGCTCCCATAGGGCTAATCGGACAAAAACTCCGATTTTTATACCCTGTACCTAAAAAGGTACAAGGGTATATTAAGTTTGTCAAATGTATGTAACATAGAGAAGGAGACGTCAGAGACCCCCCAAAGTTACCTAATGTATGATCAGGGTTACTAGAGAAATCGATCTAGCCATGTCCGTCTGTCTGTCTGTCTGTCTGTCTGTCTGTCTGTCTGTCTGTCTGTCTGTCTGTATGAACACCTCGTTCTCAGAGATGGTAAGGCCTAGAAAGTTCCGGTTTGTTGCTAATAATCATTTGTTCTGCAGGTTAGATCAAGTTTATTATATTTTTTTAATATCCGATTTAGGTTCGGAATAAAAAGTATAAAACCACAACAACCTCAAAAAAAGGAAAAAGTTTATAGGCCATAACTTTTTTGTTTGCTATCATACTATTACGAAAGCTTGCAGTTAGAAGTTCTTATATGTTCGCAATAAGGATGTGAAGTTTCGATCTGATCAGACAACTATATCATATAGCTCCTATAGGGCCGATCGAAAGTGCAAAAATCGTTTTAACGTCATAATTTCTTTATCTTTAAAGTTATTTTATTCAAATTAAGAAAAAATGTGAACTTAAAAATACTCAGCAGCTGTGCAAAGTTTTAATAAAATTGGAGATCTACATCATATAGCTTCCATAGGCCTAATCGGTCAAAAAATCCGATTTCTGTGTTTTTTTGTCAGAAAACGGGTTATTTATGAACCAATCGCAACCAAATTAAGCATAAGACAGTTTTTAGTATAAGTTTTTAATAACTCCAAATTTTATTGAAATCGGATGACTATATCATATAGCTTCCATAGGGCTAATCGGTCAAGAAATCCGATTTCTGTGCTTTTTTGTCAGAAAACGGGTTATTTTTGAGCCAATCGCAACCAAAGTAAGCACAAGATAGTTTTTAGTATAAGTTTTTAATAACTCCAAATTTTATTGAAATCGGATGACTATATCATATAGCTTCCATAGGGCTAATCGGTCAAGAAATCCGATTTCTGTGCTTTTTTGTCAGAAAACGGGTTATTTTTGAGCCAACCGCAACCAAATTAAGCACAAGACAGTTTTTGGTATAAGTTTTGAATAGCACAAAATTTTGTTGAAATCAGATGGCTATATCATATAGCTCCCATAGGGCTAATCGGACAAAAACTCCAATTTTTTGTTTTTTTTTTTTTGTCAGAAATCGGGTTTTTTATGCACGAATCGCAACCAAAAATACCATATGATAGTTTCTTTTGTAATAACCCAAAAAGCGAAGTTTTAATCTGATCGGACTACCATAATATATAGTTTCCGTATGGCCTCTTGGAAGTGCAAAAATCGTTTTAACGTCGTAATTTTTTTGGTCTTAAAGATATCTCTGTTAAATTTGGGAATAAGTCGTGCTTTAGAACACCAATCAATTGTGCAAAATTTAATCGAAATCAGATGGTATTTTTATTATTTTGTCAGAAATACGCTCCCTACAGGTACAGGGTATCTCAAACTCGGCTGCGCCCGAGTTTAACGTTCCGAATTTTTTGTTTTTTTTTTTTGTCAGAAATCGGGTTTTTTATGCACGAATCGCAACCAAAAATACCATATGATAGTTTCTTTTGTAATAACCCAAAAAGCGAAATTTTAATCTGATCGGACTACCATAATATATAGTTTCCGTATGGCCTCTTGGAAGTGCAAAAATCGTTTTAACGTCGTAATTTTTTTGGTCTTAAAGATATCTCTGTTAAATTTGGGAATAAGTCGTGCTTTAGAACACCAATCAATTGTGCAAAATTTAATCGAAATCAGATGGTATTTTTATTATTTTGTCAGAAATACGCTCCCTACAGGTACAGGGTATCTCAAACTCGGCTGCGCCCGAGTTTAACGTTCCCAATTTTTATACCCTGTACCTAAAAAGGTACAAGGGTATATTAAGTTTGTCAAATGTATGTAACATAGAGAAGGAGACGTCAGAGACCCCCCAAAGTTACCTAATGTATGATCAGGGTGACTAGAGAAATCGATCTAGCCATGTCCGTCTGTCTGTCTGTCTGTCTGTCTGTCTGTCCGTCTGTATGAACACCTCGTTCTCAGAGATGGTAAGGCCTAGAAAGTTCCGGTTTGTTGCTAATAATCACTTGTTCTGCAGGTTAGATCAAGTTTATTATATTTTTTTAATATCCGATTTAGGTTCGGAATAAAAAGTATAAAACCACAACAACCTCAAAAAAAGGAAAAAGTTTATAGGCCATAACTTTTTTGTTTGCTATCATATTATTACGAAAGCTTGCAGTTAGAAGTTCTTATATGTTCGCAATAAGGATGTGAAGTTTCGATCTGATCAGACAACTATATCATATAGCTCCTATGGGGCCGATCGAAAGTGCAAAAATCGTATTAACGTCATAATTTCTTTATCTTTAAAGATATTTTATTCAAATTAAGAAAAAATGTGAACTTAAAAATACTCAGCAGCTGTGCAAAGTTTTAATAAAATTGGAGATCTACATCATATAGCTTCCATAGGACTAATCGGTCAAAAAATCCGATTTCTGTGCTTTTTTGTCAGAAAACGGGTTATTTATGAACCAATCGCAACCAAATTAAGCATAAGACAGTTTTTAGTATAAGTTTTTAATAACTCCAAATTTTATTGAAATCGGATGACTATATCATATAGCTTCCATAGGGCTAATCGGTCAAGAAATCCGATTTCTGTGCTTTTTTGTCAGAAAACGGGTTATTTTTGAGCCAATCGCAACCAAAGTAAGCACAAGATAGTTTTTAGTATAAGTTTTTAATAACTCCAAATTTTATTGAAATCGGATGACTATATCATATAGCTTCCATAGGGCTAATCGGTCAAGAAATCCGATTTCTGTGCTTTTTTGTCAGAAAACGGGTTATTTTTGAGCCAATCGCAACCAAATTAAGCACAAGACAGTTTTTGGTATAAGTTTTGAATAGCACAAAATTTTGTTGAAATCAGATGGCTATATCATATAGCTCCCATAGGGCTAATCGGACAAAAACTCCGATTTTTTGTTTTTTTTTTTTTTTTGTCAGAAATCGGGTTTTTTATGCACGAATCGCAACCAAAAATACCATATGATAGTTTCTTTTGTAATAACCCAAAAAGCGAAATTTTAATCTGATCGGACTACCATAATATATAGTTTCCGTATGGCCTCTTGGAAGTGCAAAAATCGTTTTAACGTCGTAATTTTTTTGGTCTTAAAGATATCTCTGTTAAATTTGGGAATAAGTCGTGCTTTAGAACACCAATCAATTGTGCAAAATTTAATCGAAATCAGATGGTATTTTTATTATTTTGTCAGAAATACGCTCCCTACAGGTACAGGGTATCTCAAACTCGGCTGCGCCCGAGTTTAACGTTCCGAATTTTTTAATCTTCAGATGCTTTATTTGAAGCTTAACTTCTTGGAACGTCACCGGCCTTGCAGGAAGAGCCATTTGGAAGGGAGTTTCCAAAAAGACTTCAACTGAGCTTCGGGTTTCGTCGGATGTCATATTAAAGGGCTTGAATCTTTCCTCCAAGCTGTTAGCAAATACTTCTGACTTTTGTCGATTGGAATAACACCATCCACCTTCAGGATCTTTTAATGGGGCTTTTGCGTTGACTTGCCTTTTAAATCGGTTTGTTAACTTCCAAAGAGTGTACTTCGAGGAAGCGTCAGTACCTGCACTTTCGAGGAGTTCATCAATTTGCATTTGTTTATTTCTCTTCAGAACCTTTTGCAAACGATTTGAAAGTCTTTTAAATATTCGCAAAATACGATCATCGCCAGTTCTCGCGTATTCTTTTCTCACTCTTCTTTTAAGACATAGGGGAGCTGCAGTAGTGGCTGGAAGCTGATCTTTCCAATTATGGGTAGGTAAATTCAAATTCTTCGGGGCGGTACAATTAGCTGCATTGTTTATATTGTCCATAAGTAACGATACAACATCATCAATGTCTTCCGGACTACATATTTGCAAGTTTAAATTAATTCTCCTGTTCAGCTCAGCTCTAAAGGACTCAACAGATGAACCTGGCGGAAGAAGCCGCTGAATTCGAGTTTTAAGCTGGGCAGTGTGATGAAGTATGGCTATGATTGGAATATGATCAGACGTGAGATCGTATGACATTTCACAGGAGAGTTTATTCCAGGCAATCCCATTTACAATGAAGAAGTCTAAGGCAGTTGGGGTAAGTCGAGTGTTATATGAGTAGAAAGTTGGCTCGCCGGTAGCAAGGATTTGACAGGAGAGTTTATTCCAGGCAATCCCATTTACAATGAAGAAGTCTAAGGCAGTTGGGGTAAGTCGAGTGTTATATGAGTAGAAAGTTGGCTCGCCGGTAGCAAGGATTTGAGCTGCTCACAATGGCCTCATGAAGACGTTTTCCCCGAGTACATGATCTAAGGTTACCCCACCATGGATGTTTCGCGTTGAAGTCACCGCCTGCAGTGAATTTGTTGCCTAAAGTCGCAAAAAGTTGGTCGAAATAAGCTTTGGTCCACAACATATTGGGCGGAAGATATAGCGAGGAGATCGTGATGCAACCAGCGGTCGTCGTCACATTTATACTCGTTACTTGTAAGTTCATACATGAGATGGGCTCAACTTCAGTGTGAGATATGCTTGTTCGAATCAACACTGCGGAGCCGCCTTTGGAAGTACCACTGGGATGATTTGCGTAATATTTGTCATATCCTGGCAAGTATATTTTTTGGCCAGAGCGCATGTGCGTCTCTGTTATTAGCATTATATCAATAGCATTAGCACTTAGGAAAAGCTTAAGCTCATCAACAATGTTGACCAATCCTCGTGCGTTCCATAATCCGATTTTTAACTGTGAGATAATCATTTTGAAATAAGTTTCTGCACTATTTCACGAAAGGCTTTGTTTGCCTCCATTGTTTCTTGTATCAGGTTAAACATTTGGTCCATTCTTGCGTTAATGTCATGGATCGCTTTTTCGAGTGTGTAAAATTTGTCACTGAAGTATTGGTTGTCGTTAGATTCGCGTGTCCGCACCCGAGGTTGAATTGTTGGCATATTTTGCTGCATCTCTCTTCCTGGCCGGGTGACGTCTGCATATGAGAAGCCATTTCTCACTGCAGCCTGAGATATAAATTGATTGTGTTGGCTTTGATTCGCTTTTTTGGAGTTGTTGGGAAGACCATTCACTGGTAGTCTTGCCGCCGGCTTAAGCTTTTTACTCAGCTCAACTCTGACATTGCAGCCTTTAAAGCTGGACAAGTGATCGCCACCGCAGTTGGCACAAATACTTTTGTCACATGAACTTAGCGCACATATTACAGATCCTGTATCGTGGTCACCTGGTCACAATAATTTCGGGTGTGCCCGAAGTCTTGGCACCTAAAGCATTGAGCCAAGTCTTTCTTAGGCATAGCTTTTGTCACCGTGACTCTATGTCTTCCTATGTGCGTTATTTTGAGTGCCTCTGCAACATTTGGAACATTTTTTAAATTTACAAAGAACATATTCTGCCTCGTTTTGAAAATGTTTAATTCTTCGCTGTCCTCATCTTTGACTGCAATGTTTCGCCAATCAGGTTTTTTGGGACAGTAAACATTAAGCACGGTAAAGCCTTTATCTGTAAACGTACGCTCAATCAATTGTTTTGATGTGTTAGCATGAATATCTTTTAACACCAGTCTAAAAGGTTTATTCTCCCTTAGCTGGTGATGCCAGAATTCACATTTCTCGTTTGAGAGCATATTGACAACTGCACGGAATGCAGTAGAGTTCTTGGTATATATGCGAGAGATACCAGACCTAGAAGTGCGAATATCGTAGTCATCTAGTGCGACCACAGCATAGAGTGCCTGCTCCAGTTTTTCCATTTTGCTAACGTGCGGCACCCAGATAGCTGGAGGTTTGGGAGTTGTATTCTTATGTTGTTCGTTATCCACTTCGTAGGATTCATCTGCAACTTGTTGCTCTTGGTGATAATGCTCGTCGAGCTCCATTAACGCGTCAGCTTCTTCAGTTAATGCTGCAAAGAAGAATCGCTTTAGCAACATAATTTCTTTATTTTTAAAGATATTTTATTCAAATTAAGAGATAGTATTAATTCTAACATACCCAGCAGCTGTGCAAAGCTTTAATAAAATTGGGCATCTACATCATATAGCTTCCATAGGGCTAATCGGTCAAGAAATCCGATTTCTGTGCTTTTTTGTCAGAAAACGGGTTATTTTTGAACCAATCGCAACCAAAGTAAGCACAAGACAGTTTTTAGTATAAGTTTTGAATAACTCTAAATTTTATTGAAATCGGATGACTATATCATATAGCTTCCATAGGGCTAATCGATCAAAAAAGTCGATATCTGTGCTGTTTTGTCAGAAAACGGGTTATTTATGAACCAATCGCATCCAAATTAAGCACAAGAGAGTTCTTAGTATAAGTTTTTAATAGCACCAAATTTTATTGAAATCAGATGTCCATAACATATACTTCCCATAGGGCTAATCGGACAAAAACACAGATTTTTTGTATTTTTTGTCAGAAATCGGGTTTTTTATGCACGAATCCCAACCAAAATTACCATATGATAGTTTTTTATGTAATAATCCAAAAAGTGTAGTTTTAATCTGAGCGGACAAACATAATATATAGTTCCCGTATGGGCAATTGAAAGTGCAAAAATCGTTTTAACGTCGTAATTTCTTTGGTTTTAAAGATATCTGTCTATATTGTATAGCGCCTTTAGGAAAAAATTATAGAAAATAATGATTTGCGCTCCCTACAGGTACAGGGTATCCCAAACTCGGCTGCGTCGGAGTTTAAAGTTCCTAATTTTTGTTTCCTCTCTCCTGCGCCTATGTTCAGTTAGCGCTTTGTGTGTGTCGTGACGCGTCGCTCTTGTTGCCCCTGTAGTTTACCGTTGCTCCTTGAAGAGTTTAAAATGTGAGTATTTGGTCAATTGTTGTTGCTACATTTGCATTTGCCTCGAAATAGCTGAGCAATTTTGTCTCCTCTGCGTCGCCGATCTTCCGGTAGCGTTTACGCTGTGTGTGTCATCGCGACACGTCAATCTTGTTGCCGCTATAGTTTACCGTTGTTCCTTGCAGAGTTTCAATTCTGAGTATTTCGTCAATTGCTTTTGCTTAATTTCTAGAGGGGAGGTAGTATAGAGTCGATCGATAGACTCCTATAAGCATTATCACCGACACGTGCGCTGAGTGCGCAGAAACACCGCCGTGGGAACCCGCAGATCGAGCGACAACCTGGGAACCAAAATCTGCAACATAACACCAAGAATGCAGTGCATAACAACAGCAGCAGACCGGCAACATTAACAGCAGCAACGACGACAGCGAGGTCGGCTGTTGGTTATTTAAGTAGGGAATAGAATTGTTTTAAGTTCAGTAAAAATTTGGCATCCAATTAATAAACACCAAAATCAAAAAACACTTTGTGTTTTTTTTTTTACTCAACGTTTCACGCAATCGCGTAAGTTAGGTTCGCCCATTCAATATGTGCTCGGCGCAGCTTTTCTTTTGTGGACTGTCATAGAAGTAATTGTGTGTATGGATTGTCAATCTTCGTCTTAATATTTACGGTACAGGCTAAGAGTCGATATCGAATTTATTTATTTATTTTTTTTTTTTTATCAAAACTTATTTGTTAATCATGTGCTTACGAAATATTTCGCCTATAAGGTTGTCTTATACTTCAATGTAATTGCCAACAATATTAGATTCTTACTAGAAGTGAACCCTGATCTGGTAAGACTATATGTAGGGATTTTATTTCTCCTGTTTTCTTTCCTCAGGGCTAAGACATTAGGCTCCAGGATTGAATGTTCTACTCTGTTTTATTAAATTTCTATGTTCTTTTGTCTATGACATTTGCTAGCCTATCTTTTACCTGACGGTACAATTTTTCTTGAAACTCATTCAATCTTGTCAGATAATCGTGTTCGTTGTTGAACTCTACTGTGTTATTGAATAAATGCGTTTTACCATTAAAAAGTTCACACGGGGTCAGTTGCGTAGACGAATGGATCGCGTTACTCTAAGTAATTAATGTCTCCGCCATTATTTCTTCATGGCCGCTAGTCACTTTTTGTTGTTTCCAGGTATCTAATATTATCCTATAGATCTCGGTTAGCGTAGAATGTAGCCGTTCTACGGGTGAATTACTGGACAATTGTTGAAAGGACGTTATGTGTAATTGGATATTAAAAGGTGAACAGAATTTAGTGAACATGTCGCAAGATGATTCTGCCCCTTGATCGTAGATCAGCTTCTTGGGAGTCCCAAATTGACTTAAGAAGTGTTTTAAGGATTTGACAACAATAATACTATTCCTGTTTGCAATCGGATATGCGGCTGCGAATTTTGAAAATTTGTCGATTAGTTGTAGTTCTTGTTAATAGTATATATATCAAGATTGGCTATGTCCAATGGTTTTGTAGGGGTTTCGGGAACTTGGAAAGCGATCTTTTGAGGATGTCTGTCATATTTTAGTTTTAAGCATGTTTCCCAGATCTTGATTATTTTAGATATTTTGTGTTTGTTGGGTTTCAACGACTGTTTAAGGATATTCGTAATATCATCAATTTGGAATGATGGTTTATAATATTCTCTCCTACGTTTGCGCTTGAACGGCGTTATCGAGGTGTAACCCGTGTCCGGGCTTATATTGATAACTATTTGGATATTGAAGGTATTGAGTGGTTTGCCGGATTCGGGATATGTGAATTTCGAGTTAGAAAATACTTCATTATGATTAAGGTTAACAACTGTTCGACGAAGGGCATCAGCAATATCATTCTGTGACCCTTCTTTGTAAACAACCTCAATGTCATACTCCAATAGTTGGAGCCTCCAGCGAATGATCTTGGAATTCGGCTATTTAAAATTCATTAACCAATTTAAGGGTTTATGATCTGTCACTCTTTTGAGGAGACCATTGATTTATGCCACCTAGTTTGAGTGGCGAAGGGTGTGACGCGAAATTGTTCTTTGATAAAAAAAACAAACGCCGAAATGAGACGAGAGAGATTTTTATTTTGGACTTCAACTTGGTTTCGATACCTTTATTTATTTATAATTAATTATTGTGATATTATGTTTGTACAATATAAGCTACGCGACAGCGGCTAGCGATTAAAACCAAACGAAAGCTTAGCGAAGACTAAATTAAAGGGACTGCGTTTACATGCGTATACAAGTTAACTACAGAAAGAGTTTCAATTAATAAAAAAAATATATATTTATACCCTGTACCATACAAGTTCGCGAAATGTATGTAACATAGAGAAGGAGACGTCGGAGACCCCCAAAAGTTACCTAAAGTGATCAGGGTGACTAGAGAAATTCATCTAGCCATGTCCGTCCGTCTGTCTGCCTGTCTGTCTATCTGTCTGTCCGTCTGTATGAGCACCTCGTTCTCAGAGATGGTAAGGCCTAGAAAGTTCCGGTTTATTGCTAATAATCATTTGCTCTGCAGGTTATATCAAGTTTATTAAATTTTTTCGATATACGATTTAGGTTCGGCCACTGGTGGCCGAGCGGTAATTTAGTTGTGGGGAGTGCCTGCTGAGCGCGCCCGGCGACGCGTTTATGGCCACGATCGAACGAAAAGAAAGCAAAAAGAGCACCGATGGCAGTTATTGGGGGTCTTTATTGATCACTCCTCTAAAAACTCGTGCTTCCACATCCAAGCTTAAACTCTACCGGAAATCAATTAATGACAGGATCCTAAGCCTTCTTTTTCGGCGTAACGCCGGCAAGTGACGGCTGTCACTTTTAAACCAGAGTTGCAGCGCGATCAGCTGTTTTCGAACGATTACAGAGTCGCATCTGTTTTCGTTACATTGCCCCCCTGAAAGACTCGTGACTCCTGGCAGAGTAAAGTGGGTGTTGTTCCGTGGTATGGCGTCAACCGATTCACATGTACTGTTCTCGTGGTCCGCTTGCCAGGCAATCGCACTTCATATACCAGGTCGGAGTAGCGACGAATTACGACGGCTGGGCCAATCCAGTCAGATTGAAGTTTAGGGCATCTACCAACCTTGCGAGTGGGTGCGTACAACCAGACTTCTTGATTTTCAGCAAATTCCACGCTGTGCGCACGAAGGTCATAACGTTGCTTGTTGCTTGTTACTTGTCGGGGTAACTTGTCGATACAGGCGTTGGCCTCCCGAACATCAATTCAGTGGGTAGGCGAACTTCTCTACCCAGCAGTAAACGTGACGGTGAAAATCCAGTGGACTCGTGTGGAGCAGAGCGATATGCCCATATTGCTAAGGCCAACAGCTGGTCCCAATCCCTCTGATCGATTTCCACAAATTTGGGCAGATAGTCGAGAAGCGTTCGGTTAAAACGCTCTACCATTTCGTCGGATTGAGAATGTAGAGGTGTGGTGTGAGTTTTCTCGACACCAAGTAATTGAAGGCAGCTTTAATGACAGCGATATACCGGTTGCCACGGGACGTTGTGGGCAAGGCGCCGAGAATGTCAATTGCTACGCACTCAAAAGGGGCGCCCACAGCACTTGGCCGCAGTTTTCCGACTGTGCGTCGATGAGGGCCTTTGCGTGCGGTGCACTTCGAACAACGAGCGCACCATAAAGGTACGTCTGCGCTTTGTCCAATCCAGTAATAACGGGCTCGTAGTTTTCTTAGAGTCTTCTTCACACCGAAATGGACTCCAGTCACAGAGTCATGGGCCTGTCGTAGCGCCTTAGCTTGCAGGGCTCTCGGCACTACGGTAGCTGTCCATCCATTTTTCGTAGTGATTTTCACCACGCCTTCATCCAGAAACAGCTTCTAGAAAAGATGCCAGTATCCTTTGGTTTCCTCGCTTTCGCTCCAGATAGCAGATTTCGGCGGGCGTTTGCCCGATTTCAGCCAGGTGCTCACAATAGACAGAGTTGGGTCGGTCGTTTGCTGTTGGCTGAAGTCGGTAATCTGGATCTGTAATATTCGCAGATCCTGATGGTCATTCAGTTCGGCTTTCTCGCACAGGCGATATTCGCCACAAGGTCGGCGGGAAAGGCCGTCCGCATATCCGTGATGCTGGCCGCTGCGATGCTGGATATCCATGTTGTGTTGCTGTAAGCGCTCAATCCAGTGGGCGAGCTGACCTTCGGGCTCTTTAAAATTGAAAAGCCATCGCAGAGATGCGTGATCCGTTCGAAGAAGAAATTTCTTTCCAAACAGATAGTGATGGAAATGCTTTGTAGCAAGCACGGCTGCTAGCAATTCAATTCGCGTGACGCAGTAGTTGCGCTACGCGGCATTAAACGTTTTACTGTAGTACTCCAATATGCGCTCATGGCTTATCAGGACATGGCTTTATCAGGACAGGCTCACAGGGCGTTGTGGTTGACAATGTGTTCTAGGTATTTGACATCGGAGCGGAAAAAGTGGCATTTCTTTGGACTCAATTTTAGTCCTACGGTCGATAATCGTTCAAAAACTTCCTTCAAATGTGCCAGATGCTCTTCGGCCGTGCGAGAGTGCACAATTATGTCATCTAAATAGACCAAAGTTGATTTTCAAGCGACACCGCTAAACAGTCCATCCATCAGACGCTCAAAAGTTGCTGGTGCGTTAGTGAGGCCGAAAGGCATGACGTTAAATTCATAAAGGCCAGCGTCGCAAGTAAAGGCAGTCTTTGGGCGAGAAGCTTCATCCATTTCCACCTGCGAGTATCCACTTTGAAGATCCATAGTGGAGAACCATCGTGATCCGTATAGCGTATCTAAATTTGATTTGAAAATAAAATAAAATAAAATAAAATAAAATGAAGTCGAACGTTAAGATCGGGCGCGGCCGAGTTTGGGATACCGTGTACCTAGTAGACGGAATTAAAAAAGAAAAGGTAGCAACCCTAGTTGGATGGTAACCCTAGTCGCCTGCATTCACATAAAACCTCTGGTCTTAATATTCCTTTGAATCAAAAACACATTGTTCACAATACCGCAAGCACGCCGTCTATCGGACTGCTCATTCGGCAGTGTTCCAGTTAGGCAAGGGGAATTAAAATCTTGTCCCTCAAAATTTGTTTTTTGTATATCTCGAGTAAATATTGTCCGATTTTAGTCATGTTTTATATCAATCGAAAGATTTTTATATTCCTAACCAACTAATACTCAAATCCGAAAGGTTTAGAAGTCACATGTCTTTGAAAAAATGAGTTGTTGGATGGGGGGGAGGCAGAAAAAAAAACTGGACCAGCGTACACACATAAGGAGTCCGAATCCCAAGTTTTGTTATCCTAGCTCTTATAGTCTCTAAGATCTAGGCGTTCACACGGACGGACGGACATGGCTATATCAATTTCTCTAGTCACCCTGATCATATTTTGTGTAACTTTGGGGGGTCTCCGACATCTCCTTCTCTATGTTACATACATTTGCACAAACTTAATATTCCCTTGTACCTTTTTAGGTACAGGGTATAAAAAAAAGAATTAAAATTCGGTCCTTACAAGCCGGATTAAATATATTATTAACAGGTACGACTCAACAACATGGTCCTTCGGAGCCTATCGACTTAGCATATGGATTCGACTTTGCAAGTTTGTTTTAGTGGTCGAAAGAAAAATATACGTTTGGAAGCGCTTGAACAACAGACAGTTGTAGTGACCTTGCTTTCACACACAGCAGCAGACAGTTGCAAAAATCGACGCCTTTGAATACACACAGCTACAGACATTTGCAAAAGACGGCGCCTTAGTATACTACGCAACAGACAGTTGCAAACAGCAACTCCACTGGAATTTTCCGAATTACACCACCGAGAGTGTACATACTAGCAACACAGTTGCAGACGACCCGTTAGAGAAATAAATTAATCATGCCGACCACTCGATCAACAACAAAAGCAAATGCGAAAATGCAGACATTGGCGGCTTCTATCAATGAATCCCAAGTAGTGCCTACCTCATCAAAGAACCAAGTTATCACAGGAATTGGTAGTACAGATAAACGTGTGAAACCAATACTGACACCTGATGACGATCAAACGGACAAAACATCAGTAAGCTCAAAACATTCAAAGAAGTCAACCAGGATTCACGAATTAGAAATACAGATGACATTTCTAGCCAGACAACAAGCCGAACTTCAAGAGCAGCTCGAAGCAGAACGATCCAAAGAAGACCACAGCCTGCAAGACACAAAGACACATCAGGGTAAAAGACAGGACCGGACGCCAGAACACACGAATGGGTTAGACACCAACCACGTAAGTTGGAATACGACAGAAATTGATTCATAGTAGCAATTATAATGTGCGGCAATGCTTTATGGCTCGACAAACTATCACCCAGAACCAACCAAAGTTTTCAGCTGATCCCTTGGAGTGCCTCCATATTTTATGCAGAATTCGTTACAAGCTCAGAAATTTGTAAGTTTACAGACTATGAGAATATTATTCGTCTAAGAAAGTGCCTATCAGGCAGAGCCAGAGATGCAGGCGTTTCACTACTTTTATTGCCAAAAAATGTAGATACTATTATAGAATTATTAAAGAAACGATTTGGCGATTCGACTCATATAATTCGACATTTGGTATATAAAAATCGAGGTTTTCCATCATTAAAAGATGAGAAATTGAAAAAACTAATTTAACTATTTGACTTTATCGTAAATTTGACATATACATTGTTAGCGATTGAGGATGACCATCTACAAAATCCTATTTTATTTCATGAAATATTAGATAAATTCCCAATACATCAAAGGATGGCATTCATACAGTATTATCAAGAATGTGATGAAAATGTTCCAAAATTAATAATATTCCAAAAATGGCTCGAGAAAAAGACTAAAGTTGCGCAGCTGGTAGGATACGATTTAGGCAGGTCGAAAGAAACAACACTCGTGGTTAACGAGAATATAAATGACCAGAAACAGGAAACAAATAAAATATGTAATTTTTGTAAAGCTACAAATCACTATGTGAATTTTTGTAATAAATTTAAGGACTTAAATATTAATAAGCGCTGGGAGCATGTCTTCAACAATCACCTTTGTATTGCATGCCTTGGAAAAAATCATTCCTTAAAAATTTGTACTCGAAAAAAAACTTGTTATATCAATAATTGTACTTATAATCACCATACACTATTACATAAAGAAAAGCCAGAAGTCTTGGTGAGACAGAGTCCAACATCAGCAAAAACTCAGAATCAAGAATTGTCAACAGAAACAAATTGTAATATCAATTTTGACCAAAGTAAGGTACTACTTAAGATTATACCTGTAACACTTCTAGGCCCCAGAAAACAAATTCACACATATGCACTTTTGGACGAAGCTTCCACTACTACTCTAATTGACGAACAGATAGCAAACGACCTTGAATTGGACGGTCCAATACACCACTTTAAAATGCAATGGAGCAACAGTGCATCATATGAACAGGATAATTCCAGAATAGTCAGTGTACGCATTAAGGGAAGGTCTAGCAACAATAAGACATTTACTGTACGTAAAGCCAAAACAATATCGGATTTGAACTTACCAAGCCAGACTATCCAAGTTGATGACATGGCTCGAAAATGGAAGTTCTTGGAAAATTTTAAAGAGTGTGGTTATTACAGAGCACAACCTAGAATACTAATTGGTTAAGATAATTGGGGACTGATAATGACTCGGAAAGTTAAACATGAATCCTTTAATGGACCATGTAGTAACGTCGATGTGACAAGTCCAGAGAACCAAACGAATTTTATGTTCCATATAAAAGAATGCCAAAGTAGTGAGGAGGGGACTGACGACTTGGGTGTATTACATGATTTAGTAAAGCCCTAGTGGGCATTATACAGCAAAATGACAATTTCAAAGGATGATCTAGTTTCATTGGATGATAAAAGATGTATAAAAATAATCGACAAAACTCTTGAGAGAAAGGGTCCAAAGTTTGAATGCGGTTTACTATTGAAAGACAAAGTTGATCAATTGCAGGAAAGTTATCAAAATGCATATCATAGACTTCTTATATTGGAGAAGAAAATAGATAAGAATGTTATATTTGGACAAAGGTATTATGAAGTATTTGAATCATATATTACAAAAGGTTATATTAAGAAACTTGACTCTAAAGACATCTTGAACGGACACCCCTTGACATATTATCTTCCACATTTCGGTGTTCAGAATGTTAATAAGCCAAACAAAATAAGAATTGTTTTTGACGCAGCAGCTAAAAGCCATGGAAGTAGTTTGAACGATTACCTATTGACCGGACCAGATCTATATAATGAATTGGTATCTGTCATTATGAAATTTCGACAACACAAAATAGCATTTGTTGGTAACATATGCGAAATGTTCCTGCAAATTGGAATAATACCAGAAGATAGACATGCACAAAGAATCCTATGGAGAGAAAGAGACAGAGAAAGAACCCCCGATATATACGAGATACAGGTTTTGTTTTTCGGCGCTAACTGTAGCTCCTGTATTGCCCAACATACCAGAAATCGTAATGCTATAGATTTTCAAAGTGAATTTCCACAGGC
Source organism: Scaptodrosophila latifasciaeformis (assembly GCA_037075145.1). Classification (NCBI taxonomy): domain Eukaryota; kingdom Metazoa; phylum Arthropoda; class Insecta; order Diptera; family Drosophilidae; genus Scaptodrosophila; species Scaptodrosophila latifasciaeformis. The sequence goes on from JBAMCM010000175.1 coordinate 59,063, forward strand.
CATAAACAAGCAGGCTTTGAGATGTGCAATTGGATATCTAATGCTAGTGAAGTTTCAGTACAGATTGAGAACAATTGTAAGCTTATTGTAAAAACTGACTGAAGAACGCGTTTTGGGATTAATGTGGGATTTTGAAAACGATATTTTTTCATTCAATATGAAATTTCTAGAAACATACCGTAATATTCTTGACCTCGAGAGACGTCCAACCAAACGAGAAATTCTGAAACTAACAATATCTATTTATGATGTCATTCTAATGTCACAATAGCAAACAAAATATTAATACAAGCCGTTTGGGACAGTGGAATAGGTTAGGATGGCGGCATAGTAGATGAACAATGTGCACTCTGGTGCACTCGATTAAAACAATTAAATATTCAAAGAAGAATGACACACTTAGACTTAAGGGACTGTAATATACAACTCCACATATTTTGTGATGCATCAAGACTAGCGTATGCACCGTGTGCATACCTAAGATTTAATGACGGGACCAACATTGATACGTCACTAGTGTTAACAAAAGCCAGAGTCACCCCACTTAAACCAATGTCGATACCACGACTGAAATTACAAGGTGCCTTACTAGCAGCACGTTTGAGTGAGTCAATAATTAAAACACTCAATATAAAGATAGTAAAGACTTATTTATGGACACAGGCTCAGATAATCCTTTATTGGTTGAAATCAAGTAGCAAAAGATTTAAAACATTTGTATCTCAACGATTAAGTGAGATTCAAGAATTAACTAATGTCAACAACTGGAGATATATTCCGACTAAGCTAATTCCGGCAGCCGAAGCCACTAAAATCCATGACATTGACTTCTCACCGACTAGTGTTTGGTTGAAGGGACCCAGATTTTTAGGCGAACCGTAATCACAATGGCCGGAGGGAAAATTGTCAATTGACTCTTCAATAGGGAGAAAGGGAATCGTTTTGAGAGAGAGTTGACAACACGGGACATTAAACGGGCTGAATTTTTGATATCTGCGACTATACAGAAGAGGTATTATGGTAGAGAAATAGATTGCTTAGTAAAAGGAAAACCTGTTAATAGTTCAAGCAGACTGATATCACTTCCGGTGATCATATCGGACAATGGACTTCTCAGACTAAAAGGACGATTGGATAACATTCCCGACTTCGATTATGATTCTAAGAATCCAATTTTGTTTCCCAAAGACAGTTTAATAGTGACGCTAATAATACACTACTATCATGTAAAGAATTGCCACATATCTGTGGATACCTTGATAGTTAGTCTAAGAAAGAAATTTTGAATAATTTAATGCCGAAATACAGTCAAAAAAGTAATTCGATTATGTAAATTTTGTAAAAACAAAAATGCTAAACAAAAATGAAAGTGAGCATAGATTACTTCGGACCAATTGAGGTTCTTAATAACAGATCTCATGTTAAAAGATATGGCGTTATATTCACATGTATGGCCACTCGCGCTGTACATCTTGAGATTAGTGAAGACTTATCATGTAATGCATTTATGCTTGTACTTCGTCAGTTTACTGGCCGTAGAGGGTTCCCTGAAGAAATATACTCCGACAATGGAACTAATTTTGTTAAGGCTAATAAAGAGAGGTTTTAAGTCAATGGCCAAAGGCTGAGTTTGTGCAGTTTCTTACATTGAAAAAATGTAAATGGACATTTATTCCACCACTAAGCCCCCACATGGGAGGAGCCTGGGAAAGACTAATCCAATCGATTAAAAAGTGTTTATCATTTATGCTCAAGGAACGTTATCCGAGAGAGTACGTTTTAAGAAGACTGTTTGCAGAAATTGAATTTATAATGAATAATCGACCGTTACTATATTTCAGTGCTGACTCAATCGATTCGACGCCACTAACACCAAATGATATATTAAAAGGTCCTAGATTTAGGGAATCCTTTTCTGCAAACGTGAGCAACACCGATCTCAATTGTCTAAATAACTGGAAAGCTTCCCAAAGATTGGCAGATGTATTCCGGCAGAAGTGGAGACATGAGTATAGACAATACTTATTGTACAGCCGGAAATGGCTTAAAGATAAGAAACCTTTAGAGAAGGGAGATGTTGTGCTTATGTTGGAACCTGACCTACCAAGGAACTGTTGGCCCAAGGGCATAATAAGTAAAACATTTCCTGCTCCTGACGGTCGCATAAGATCCGCAGAAGTTAAAACCAATACAAATATTTATAAGAGACCAGTTGTAAAATTAATTAAGCTAAATGTTTGCGACGTATAAGTATTGCCTTTGAATGAGCAATACTTGTTGCTCAACAACTCCCATAGGGCCGATCGAAAGTGCAAAAATCGTTTTAACGTCATAATTTCTTTATTTTTAAAGATATTTTATTTAAATTAAGTAACAATGTGAATTTTAAAATACCCAGTAGCTGTGCAAAGTTTTAATTAAAATTCACCATTCAAAATTTTTTGGGCCCTTCTTAGGTATGATCCATATCGGAAAATTGTAGGGCGATCTTGATGGTCTTATGACTCCATTTTCTTTCCTGAGTGCTTCTGGATAAGGATAGTGTCTTGAATAGATATGGTCGATGTTAGTACTTCTAATCGTTGATACCACTTTTGTTGTAAACGTTATTTTTTGGTTTGGGTCACTGAACAGTTTTGGCAATTCTGAACAGATCTTTTTCATAATTTGTTTTTGAGTGTTGTTGGCGTGTTCTAGTCGGAGATTGTTTACTTCTTGTGAGGGTTGTTGATTTAATTTAATTTTTAGTTTGTTTGCTATCATTATAAATCCTTGTCTTGAAAATATATCTATTCCTATTTCTCTTATTGTGTCATTTCCCATCAGCGCCTCGAAGGTCTCGAGTGCTGGCAAGAGAAAAAATTTGAGGTTACTGTTGTTGAATCCGAACGGGTTGGCTATTACGTGGTGAGTCACTAAAACGGTGCCACCAACAGATATTACATGGAAAGGTTTTTCATTATTTTTTTTTTTTTTTTTTTTTTTTTTTGGATTTACTGCATATTTTGGGTGTATGTAATTTTTATTGGAACCTGCATCTATCAGCATTTTAATCATTCCTCGCTCACCGATTCTACAGTTTATGTACGGTAAGGAGGAGGATGTTACTCTAAAAAAATAAGGTCAACGAAGTCGGATTCAAATGCTTCGTTGTTGTCTAGCTCTTGTTCTTGATCATATTCTTGTGACTCACTATATTCGGAAGCTGATGCTCCCTCAACTTCAGACACATATTGTCCTGCGTTTTCCAGGTATTGCTGTTCGTCCTGAGTTGTCACATGGAAGTTCCTTTGTCTTTTGTCAGTCTGTCCAAATGTCTGCTGTTCCAATGGACTTTTAGTTATGGTGTCATTAAAAGGTCTGTTCATGTAGTTTATGCGCTGTATTTGTCGACGTGAAGCAGGCCTTCGACAGAGTCTGGCATGTCGGACTATTATTCAAGATAAAGGCCATCTTTCCAGCCCCCTATTTCCTGATGATGTATTCCTATATAAAGGACCGCAAATTCCGGGTCAAAACAAAAACGGCCTTATCCTCCACCCGGAGTATTAGCGCAGGTGTTCCAGAAGGAAGCATTCTGGGCCCATTGCTGTACTCTGTCTTCACCTACGATGCAGTCTGGCATCTCCCTTCTCGAAGACTGGGCAAAAAGATGGAATATTTGCCTGAACCCTAACAAGTGTGTAAAAGTCTGCTACACCCTGAAGCTTTCGACACCCCCTGCAATTAGACTGAACGGAGAGGAGTTGGCTATGCAGAATGAAGCTAAGTACCTAGGCATCTTACTAGATAGCAAGTTGACCTTCCCAAGCACATATGGGACGAAATATTTCGCTGCAGCCTAAAGTCAAGATCCCTGCACTGGATGCTAAATAAAAAAATCCCAACGTTATCTTCGGGGTGCCGAAGATTACAGACTGTTTTCAAAGTTGTTTCTGCCGTAAATCACATGAACGGGGTTGGTCAGTTAATAGGGCCGATTTCATTTGTATGACAGCTATATGATATAGTAGTCCGATTTTAATAAAATTGAGTACAAACGCGTATATTTATGTAGAAAACGTGTTGGCCGAGTTTTGAAAAGATCAGTCAATATATTGTGCGAGTTATTGCGTAAACCGATTTAGGTTCGTATGACAGCTATATGATATGGTGGTCCGATCCGACCGATTCAAACTAGTGTACTACCTAGATAAAAAAGAAGGCTAAATACCAAGTTTCAGCAAAATAGCTTTTAAGATGACGGAGTAAATCGCATAGAAACAGACGGACAGACGGACAGACGGACATACGGACATGGCTATATCGACTCCTCTAGTGATTCTAAGTGTTTTAGATGTAACTTTTGTGGGTCTACGATGTTTGGTTCTGTGCGTTACAAACATCAGAGCAAAGTGAATAGACCTCTTTTTTCTTCGAAAAGAGTCTAAAAAGTAAATTAGCCCTTAGGTGCATGGTCCGTTCAGCAGTAAACAATTAAATATTTAAATTGTTCAATTTGGCGCCTCTCGCCTGAACAGCTGTTCTTTGTAATATTAATTTCTAACACTGCATAATGCATGCGTCAATTTTGCGTTTGTCTTGATCAGCTAGCGATGTTTTCGTTTGTTACGCATACTAACTCGCAACCATACTAATTCGCATACATACTTTCGAACATAAACGCATACATACGCTCTCGCATACCTGCATTCTCGCTTGTAAACATATTGTACATAAAAAAGCTAAACCACCACTTATAATTTTGAAACTGTGAATAATTAATTTCGAGTTCGATTAAATTATAAACTGAAATAAGAAATATCTCTTGTGTTTTATTTCTTAAAATTCGACCAAGTGCTATCAAAAAAGCTTGTTAGCCCAACATTTTGGTGACCCCGACGTGATTAGTTTCACCACTTGTTGTTCAAATTTGCCTAAATCAAAATCGCTTATTTATTGCTGTGCTTGAGCCAAACTTGTCGCCGTCGGTAAATAAACACAGTTATCGTCGTTCTAACTGTTAGTTATTTCTATTCTCTTGTCGGCTGTTTTTAATTGCTGTGCAAGTGCATTGACTTTATCGTGCGGTACATTAGGTACAGTTTTCGCTTATTATGGAAGGCTCCACTAATGATGCCGAAAATCAGATGCTCTTTTTAAAGAGAAAAACACAATCGTTTCTTGACAGTTTGAAAGTATTGCATTCAAACTTTAGCAAATCATCTATTGAAGCTTCGGACGACTGCAACTTGTCAGCAACTCTTAAACGGATTCAAAAAATAGAAGTTGCATTCGAAGAAGCCCATAATGCGCTGGAACGACTTGATTTCGATCAAATTGGCAGTGATGTGCGTGAATCGTTTGATGACCTTTCGGTTACCTTTGGCACTTGTGTTCAACGTGAAATTGCCAAGCGTAACGTAACCATGCCAGCTTCCTCTACATTTCTGGTGGATCCCACTACTGCAGCTAATAGTCCGATACCCCCGGGCTCGGCTGTAGCTAGATCTAGAGCTGTGCCAGCCCTACCGCCAATTAAATTGCCTACGTTTTCTGGTGGTTACACTGAATGGGCCGATTTTTACTCGATGTTTACCACAGTGATTGATTAACAACCATTGAAAAACTACAGCACCTGCGACTCTCGTTAAAGGATTCTGTTACAAAAACGTTTTGATAATCGCCGTTTAGTATTTCAGGCACACATCGTTAATTTGCTGGGGCTCAAGAAAGTGGAAAATGGCTCGGATGGACCACTTCGAGAACTTTCTGATAAGTTCAATGCACACATTCGTGCTCTCACCAGTCTGGGCAACATGGAACAAGTAGCTGGATGCATCATCGTGCAAATTTTATTGGAGAAGCTGGACCCAATCTCTCAAGCAAGGTGGGAAGAGAAGCTCGAAGATCCATCATTTAAAAATATGATTCCATCGTGGGAGCAGATAGCCACGTTCTTGGAGCAGCGGTGCAGGATGCTTGAAAGCGTGGATTTTGCCATGGCAACATATACGCCTGGCTCTCAGGTGGGAAAAACATATAAAATTAACCCAACAAAAAACTCGCTAGTTGTCACTAACCCGATTCCGAATCCTGTTGACTGTGCATTGTGTGGAAATCATGACCCTACCATTCAAAGATGCCCTGGATTTCGGAATTTGTCGCCTTCACTTCGTTTAAATGAAGCCAAGAAGCTTGGCTTGTGTATCAACTGCCTGAAAAAAGGCCATGTATTGCAAAATTGTAACTCCGGATCTTGTCGAGTGTGTGGTCATAAACACAACACCCTGTTACATTTAAATGGCTCTCATAATTCCCAACCTTGCTCTTCTAACTCGAATGTTGCAAACCCTCAAATGGTTTCGACGCCAGCCGTCTCCACTTCTCTTGTAGCTAAAAATAACAGCAATGATGTTGTGCTACTCGCCACAGCAATGATTTTAGTAAAAAATCGCTTTGGTACATTAGTTCCCTGCCGTGCCTTGTTGGATGCTGGATCCCAAATTCATTTGATAACTTCTCGATTCGCACAACAGCTCCAACTCAAGAAAAGGCAATCCTTGGAAGGAATTTTTGGTTTAGGGAATTCTCCGTTTACTACAGATGGATTCTGTGTTGATGTAAATTTACAATCTCAAAATTCGGATTACTCGACCGTCATCTCGGCAGTATTAGCTCCTGTCATCACTGATAGCCCAGTGTCCCTCTCAATACCTCGAATTGGAAAATACCAGATAACATTCGTCTTGCTGATCCCATTTTTTACAAGCCGCAGCGTGTCGACCTCCTAATTGGAGTTAGCTTGTTTTATGAGCTTCTGTGTGTCGGCCAAATCAAGTTATTACCTGGATTGCCTCTAATTCAAAAAACAACACTTGGATGGATCGTAGCAGGAGGTGGTTCGCTTTCTGTCGGCACTTCCCTTGTCGCAAACCGTGCATTGCCTGAAGTCCAATCTGAATCCAGTAACCAAATCGATGCTGTACTTCGCCGATTTTGGGAAATTAAAAGTGTTCTAGAACTTGCCACTCAACAAAGGAAGAACTTGGCTGCGAACAGCATTTCTTGGAACACTTTAAAAGGTTATCATCGTGAGAATACTCTGTTCGGCTTCCTCTAAAGCTTAGTCTCGACCAAATGGGCGAATCGTATCAGCAGGCGTTTCGCAGATTTTTGTTGCTTGAAAAAAGGCTTCAGCGTAATGAACAATTGAAGTCCCAGGAATATTTGGATTTAGGTCATATGGCTCCTGTCTCTCCGCAAAATCGGCCTCTTTGTAAATATTTCTTGCCTCATCATTGTGTGCTAAAAGAGGAAAGCACAACCACTAAACTGCGCGTCGTTTTTGACGGGTCTGCACCAACCAGTACCGAATATTCTCTGAATGACATTTTGATGGCTGGACCCACAATTCAGCCAAAACTCTTCAACATTTTAATTCGTTTTCGCACCTTTGCTGTTGCTCTTACAGGAGACGTCGGAAAAATGTATCGCTGTGTTAGAGTCAGCCCTCCAGATAATTATCTCCAATGCATATTGTGGCGAGATTCTCCTCAGTCTGACATCAGTGTGTTCAAGATGGACACAGTAACTTATGGTACAAAACCCGCTTCGTTTCTTGCTGTTCGATCAATGCAGCAACTATCCATAGATGAGCAATTATCATATCTAATTGGTGCCAAAATTCTTTGTCGTGACTTCTATGTAGATGATCTTATATCTGGTGCGTCATCTGTAAAAGAAGCCATAGAAGTACTTCAACAAACTAAAAGCATTCTCGCTAAAGGTCGTTTTGAACTGAGGAAGTGGTGCTCGAGCCACAGTAACGTTCTTCATGGAATTCCCGAAAAAGATAAAGAGTCATTTTTGAAATTCGAAGATGGAAGCGACATTACAAAAACTTTGGGATTTGCTTGGGATCCTACGACAGATCAATTACTTTTTCTATTGTACCCGCTCAACAAACTTCGAAAAGATGCAAAAGAACAATATTATCTGCAATCGCTCGATTTTACGACCCACTCGGATTGATAGGCCCTTTCATATTAAAGGCTAAAATTTTTATTCAGCTGTTGTGGAAGGCTGGATGGCAGGATTTCCGAAACACCTTCAGTTACGCCCAGCGTATTTCATTTCCTCGTTTTGTTTTTCCTCCAAATTCTGAAGTAGAGGTACATGGCTTCTGCGATGCAAGCATCAATGCTTACGGCGCCTGCATATATGTTGTCTAAAAGGGAAAAAACTCCATCTCAAGACTCTTATGTTCGAAGTCCCAGGTAGATCCGGTAAAGACGCTTACAGTACAGCGCAAAGCTGCTGTTTTGTTATCCCAACTCATAAGTGAGATATCGAAGATGAATCTTTTTTCTGGACCCTTTCATTGTTGGTCGGATTCATCAATTTGCCTGTCCTGGATACAAGATGAGTCTTCAAGCTACAATGTTTTTGTTACCAATCGCATTGCTGTCGTCCAGGAACTGACTTCTGATTTTGAGTGGCATTACGTGCCAACAGCTTTAAACCCAGCAGACATTCTATCGAGAGGTGCCACTCCTAATGAGCTACTTGAATCAACGCTTTGGTCTTCTGGTCCAGAATTTTAAAGTGGTTCTAGGAAAAGCTGGCCTGCTTCCTGCTTACTGGAAAAACCAAATTTGGAAAATTCTGTTAATTACAGATCCTAATGCTGATCCAATAGTGAAATACAAATACGTAAACTCAATTCAACGGGTAGTTGCATATGTCTACAAATTCATTCATGGGATTCGATACCCTGGTCTCCGGATTTGGCACATCTACCTTGGTTCTCTGATCATTTATCGGAACAATTAGAAGAGCTGTCTACATGAGGAGATAAGAGACATAAAGTTGAAAGGTGTGGTCAAGCGCTCTAGCAGCATTTCATCATTATTGCCGTTTCTGGATGGATTTGGCATTCTTCGTGTTGGTGGACGCCTCACTAATTCAACTCTTTCCTACGAGTCTCGGCATCCTATTATATTGCCTAAATTGCATCCCATCACGGCTGCAATCATTACTCATTTCCACAATAAACCTCCACGCTGGACCCCGAGCGCTGTTGGCAGCCATCCGGCTCCAATACTGGCCAGTCGGCGGACGGAAAACGGTCTCTAAAATCGTCAACAAATGCGTAAGATGCTTTCGAGCCAAGCCGCGTTTGGTAGAGCACGTAATGGCTGATCTGCCAAAAAAGCGACTTGAGGGAATCCGAGCATATCGACTTCTGTGGTCCATTCTTTTACAAACCAGAAATTCGCAGCAAGGCTCCTGTAAAATCGTACATATGCGTTTTTATTTGCTTTGCCACAAAGGCTGTTCATCTTGAGCTCGTCAGGGATCTTTCAACTCCAGCTTTTATCAATGCTCTGAAACGATTCATCTGCACTCGAGGAAAGCCACGTCAGATTTGGTCTCATAACGCTACCAATTTTGTCGGCGCAAGAAATGAACTCGCTGAATTGAAAAACCTCTTCCTCAGTAATGATCATCAGAAAACAGTTCTGCAATTTTGTTGGGCAGATACTATCGAATGGCGCTTCATCCCACCTCGCTCGCCTCACTTTGGCGGCTTTTGGGAAGCGGCAGTAAAAACCGCAAAACACCACTTCTATCGAGTTGTAGGATCGGCTGTATTAGGATTCGAAGAGCTCCTTATCCTTGCATGCCAAATTATGGCAGTAATTAATTCTCGACCGTTACTTCCAATTTCAGAAAATCCAGAAGATCTCGATGTTTTGACACCGGTTCATTTTTAATTGGTGGTCCGCCTTCCACATTCGCTGAGCCTGATGGCACACACCTTAATTTCAATCGACTGGATAGTTGGCAACGGGTGTCCTACATGCAGAAAGTTTTTTGGTCTCGTTGGCGAGAAGAATATTTAACCCTCTTGCAAGAGCGTTCCAAATGCCGCTCACCGAAGCCTGAACTGACCATCGATGATCTCGTCCTTATCAAGAATAAAAATCTACCTCCGCTTAAATGGCCACTGGCACGAGTGACGGAATTCATCTCTGGATCTGATGGTGTTTCTCGAGTGGCAATACTCAAAACATCCAACGGCTACATCAAGCGAGCTATCAATAAGCTGTGCCTGCTTCCCCTTAAGGATTCTGTTGAAGCTCATCCGTTCAACGTGGGGAGTATGTTCGGTTCAGCAGTACAGCCTGAACAGCTGTTCTTTGCAATATTAATTTCTAACACTGCATAATGCATGCGTCAATTGTGCTTTTGTCTTGATCAGTTAGTCTTCGTCTTGCACTCTGGTTCTTCGCACAAGTAGCGCTGTTTTCGTTTGTTACGCATACTAAATTGCAACCATACTAATTCGCATACATACTTTCGAACATAAACGCATACATACGCTCTCGCATACCTGTATTCTCGCTTGTAAACATATTGTACATAAAAAAGCTAAACCACCACTTATAATTTTGAAACTGTGAATAATTAATTTCGAGTTCGATACCAAATTTAATTATAAACTGAAATAAGAAATATCTCTTGTGTTTTATTTCTTAAAATTCGACCAAGTGGTATCAAAGAAGCTTGTTAGCCCAACAGTGCAAAAGGGCAATATATAACAGCATCATCGCACCCACTTGGCGATACGGCATCCAGATCTGGGGGATGGCCGCAGCAACCAATAGGAATCGCATACAGACGCACCAGAATAAAACTCTTGGGCTTATCACTGGCTGCCACTGGTACGTTCGCAACAGCACGCTTCATCATGACCTCAAGATAGAAACCATTGAGGAATAGATAAATAGCCATACATGTCGCTACAACGAACGTCTGATTGCACACAATAATCGTCTGGCACGCCCTTTGGCTACCGCAAGGTTGACCAGACGACTAGAGAGGCGCCACTTCTCAGACTTAATTAGATAGTTACAAACAAAAGAAAAATATACATACATATATATCAACAACTAGTAATATTACTAGTAATTAAACAAAACAAAATATAAACAAAACATCTGTAAATAACCTATTAATCTATAAATCTATAGCTAAGGGATTATATAAAATAAAAGAGAAATGAAGTCAGATTGATCTCTAAATAATACAAAAAAAAAAAGATGTTTGAGAGTTTGGTAGTATGTTTCTTCTTGGCAAAGGTGGTGCTGGTCAAGGAGGACCGTTGAATTTTCTCGAATGGGCCTGATTATTATTGGCGTTATTGGTTTTTAACTCTAACAAAGCTGTCCAAGGCCTTATCTCGATAAGACTTAGCAAAGAGATCCATTGAATTGGTGCTCATTTCCATACAGGTAATTTTATGCAAAATTAGCGACAAATGAGTATAGACGCGTTGATAAAATTCTGATACCGTCTGGTTGCCTTGTATTAGAGACGTCATTTGGTACTCGAGTGTAGTGATATCTGCTTTGTTAGCGTAATGAGCCGTCAAGCATTTCGATATAGCCGTCCAGTTGAAGGGATTTTGAAATGATTATAAAACCGAGTCAGCATATCCCACGATCTTATTCCTGATGACGTTAATAATCCCATTAAATTTGCAAGATTCTTTCATATAAGCCATATTGATGGGAAGAACTTGATTCTGGTGCTGGTTTGCAGGTGTGTTCAAAATGGGGGGTCTTAAAAGGTTATTTGGATTGTCCATTTTTTCTTGTTAAATTTTAGTTCGGCAGTAGCAAAAATAAATGAGCGGAATTGGTAAAAATGAAAAAAATAATGATATTGTAGGTTTCGATTTCTTTGCAGTTTGATAATGATTTTTATAAGTTCTTTCAAAAAAACTTATAATTTGTAATTTCTGTTAATTGATTTTAATTAATAAAAAAAATTTGACTTATCAGGGTTTAAGAATATTTCTTAAAAATGCTTGATTTTAACTATTATTTCTTTTTAAATTGATTTTTTTCTAATTTTTATTTTAGTTTTTATTTCAATTATTATCTTAGTTTTCTTAGATATCTTTATCAAAATGAATATTAAAATACCCTGCACCGCTGAAGCCTGCAAAATTTTTTTACATATTTGAAAATTTTCCAAATGAATTTTTTTATTTTTTTGCTGTGGGCGGGCGGCGCACAATTATTTTCGGGTCAACATAAAAACGATCTTGCCTTATCGCGTGTCCTATTGTTTCTATACACAAAATTTCATAGCTCTAGCTTTTATAGTTTGCGAGATATTTGAGAATAAGCAATGAATGAATGCTTGCGGCTGATCAAAAAGAGAGAGAGGGGTGGGAGCTATAATTACTTTTAGTAATAACTTCTGTGTTTATGGTCCGATTTTACTCATCTTCCTGTCAAGCGAAAGGTATTTTTATTGCTCATATTTAGTTGGAACTAATAAATAATAAGTACAGCGCTCTGAGGTTATAATTTATTGTAGAAGGGGGTGGGGAGCTCTGATGAAAAAAATTTTTCAGTCAACTTTTCCTTTCCAAGAAGTCAATATTTTGACCAAAAACGTAAAAAATTAAACTTGCCCTTTCTCATATCCTGTAGGGTTATATGGAAAACATATTATTATACCCTGTACCTAAAAAGGTACAAGGGTATATTAAGTTTGTCAAATGTATGTAACATAGAGAAGGAGACGTCGGAAACCCCCAAAAGTTACCTAAAGTATGATCAGGGTGACTAGAGAAATCGATCTAGCCATGTCCGTCTGTCTGTCTGTCTGTCTGTCTGTCTGTCCGTCTGTATGAACAGCTCGATCTCAGAGATGGTAAGGCCGAGAAAGTTCCGGTTTGTTGCTACTAATCATTTGTTCTGCGGGTTAGATCAAATTTATTATATTTTTTTCCATATCCAATTTAGGTTCGGAATAAAAAGTATAAAACCACAACAACCTCAAAAAAAGTAGAAAGTTTATAGGCCATAACTTTTTTGTTTGCTATCATATTATTACGAAAGCTTGCAGTTAGAAGTTCTTATATGTTCTTAATAAGGATGTGAAGATTCGATCTGATCGGACAACTATATCATATAGCTCCCATAGGGCCGATCGAAAGTGCAAAAATCGTTTTAACGTCATAATTTCATTATCTTTAAAGATATTTCATTCAAATTAAGAAACAATGTGAACTTTAAAATACTCAGCAGCTGTACAAAGTTTTAATAAAATTGGAAATCTGCATCATATAGCTTCCATAGGGCTAATCGGTCAATAAATCCGATTTCTGTGCTTTTTTGTCAGAAAACGGGTTATTTTTGAACCAATCGCACCCAAAGTAAGCACAAGACAGTTTTTAGTATAAGCTTTGAATAACTTCAAATTTTATTGAAATCGGATGACTATATCATATAGCTTCCATAGGGCTAATCGGTCAAAAAATTCGATTTCTGTGCTGTTTTGTCAGAAAACGGGTTCTTTATGAACCAATCGCATCCAAATTAAGCACAAGACAAGTTTTTAATATCACACAATTTTGTTGAAATCAGATGACTATATCATATAGCTCCCATAGGGCTAATCGGACAAAAACTCCGATTTTTTGTTTTTTTTTTGTTTTTGTCAGAAATCGGGTTTTTTATGCACGAATCGCAGCCAAAAATACCATATGATAGTTTTTTTGTAATAACCCAAAAAGCGAAGTTTTAATCTGATCGGAGTACCATAACATATAGTTTCCGTATGGCCTCTTGGAAGTTTTAACGTCGTAATTTCTTTGATATTAAAAATATCTCTATTAAATTTGGGAATAAGTCGTGGGAATAAGTTGATTTGCAATCAATTGGGCAAAATTTAATCGAAATCGGATGGTATTTTTATTTTTTTGTCAGAAATACTGATTTACGCTCCCTACAGGTACACGGTATCTCAAATTCGGCTGCGCCCGAGTTTAACGTTCCGAATTTTTTTTAGTTTATATAAAAGCAAGGAATGATTAACAGAATCGAAAGCCTTGCTAAGATCTGTGTAAATAACATCGCTCTGAGATTTGTTTTTAAATCCTAATTACCAATGAGGAAAATTTAAAGAAATTAGCCGTGGTCGTGGTTTTACGAATCCATGGTGATAGGAAGAAATTAGAGACTTACATAAATACTGAATATGAGAAGTTAAAAGTCTCTCAAAGGTCTTGGGAATGGCTGACATTTTTGATATGCCTATACCATATTAATTTAAGTTCATTAAGCAACTGAAATTCGGTAATTAAAGGAGAGTTATATTATTTGGCCGAGGAAGGTCAAAGGGATAATGCTGATCCAAATTAAAATATGACGTCGAATAAGCGAAGATAGATTAATAGAATTTGCTTTCTGATCCATAAAAGATAAGGAAGAAGGATAGATAGAGGTATTACACTGAATTGACGAAATTAAAAAATTCGGAACATTCAACTAGGATCCAGCCGAGTTTGAGATACCCTGTATCTGTAGGGAGCGTAATTCAGTATTACCTATAATTTTTTCCATAAAAAACTATTATATGGTATTTTTGGTTGGGATTCGTGCATAAAAAACCCGACAAAAAATACAAAAAATCTGAGTTTTGGTCCGATTCGTCCTATGGGAGCTATATCTGATTTCAATAAAATTTGGTGCTATTTAAAACTTATAATAAAAACTGTCATTTTCTGACCAAAAAGCACAGAAAGCACAGATGTTCAATTTTATTGAAACTTTGCACAGCTGCTGGGTATTTTAATTTTCTTAATTTGAATAAAACACATTTAAAAATAAAGAAACTGTGAAACTGTGAAATAATTTTTGAACTTTGACCTATGGGAGCTATTTGATATAGTAGACCGTTCCGATCGAAACTTCCTTATTGAAAACATATAAGAACTTATAACTTTCAATTTTCGTAATAATATGATAAGAAACAAAAAAGTTTTGGCCTATAAACTTTTAAATTTTTTTGAGGTTGTTGTGGTTTTATACTTATTATTCCGAACCTGAATCGGATATGGAAAAAATTTAATAAACTTTATCTAACCTCTAGAACAAATGTTTATTAGCAACAAACCGGAACTTTCTAGGCCTTACCATCTCTGAGAACGAGGTGTTCATACAGACAGATAGTCACGCTGTTCATACTTTAGGTAACTTTGGGGGGCCTCCGTCGTCTCCTTCTCTATGTTACATACATTTGACGAATTTAATATACCCTTGTATCTGGTAAGGTACAGAGTATAAAAACACGAGAGTGTGATATGAGTGATGGAAGATCATTTATAAAAAGAGTAAGGAACTAGGGGGCTTCGCCACCTGATTGCTCGCTTCGCCGGCAATCCAACCCCCAGTGGAGTGCGTGGAAATTTGTGGACGGGATGAGATCAGTTTTTCTATATTACTTTTCTATCCCTGGACTAATCAAAATAACCTGTACCGCTGAAGCCTGCAAAATTTGTTTACATTTTTGCAAATTTTGCAAATCTAATTTTTTTTGGGGTGACTGGTGTGGTGGTGGGTGGGATTTTCGTGTTAACATAAAAAATGATCTTGCCCTTTCGCGTGTCCTATTGATTCTATACACAAAATTTCATAGCTCTTGCTTTTATAGTTTGCGAGATATTTGAGATTAAGCAATGAATGAATGCTTGAGTTACCGCTCGAGAGCTTGAGTCGGTATTTCCTTTTGGTTTAGTACAGGTTGGCTTCCTATTCCACCTATGAGTATGGTAATTATTCCAGGTAGGACTTCCCGTTCCAACGGTGAATATGGTATTCCTTTTAGCCTGATCTATGGGTCTGCTGTTCAATTTGGTTTTAAATAAAAAGAGCAAGTCGGAGTTTTTCTGGCTTCGAGTGGTGATTTTATTCTGAAGACTGTATTTTTACTGAATCTACATATAAGTTCTTGTATACAAAATGTAGTATTTGCTTATAATAAAAAGTTGTAACTCAGTTTTATGCTGAGTGTTTACCTGTGTAGAAACTTGATTCCGGATTCAAGAACACAGACAATGCTGACTTGACAAATACCGATATGGCAGTCTGTTTGTTTTACTAAGCTGACCGAGGGGGCTTGGTGGGGGCCGTAATGACATACCCTGCTGGTATGGTATAAGTTATTAAAAACTTACACTAAAAAGTATCTTGTGCTTAATTTGCTTGCGATTGCGATTGCTTGCGGCGCGTGTTTTCCATGTGAGCAAGCGGTTCGCTATACAAATGTGGCAAACAGGTTAGACTGGAAACCTCAAGAAAACTATTTCACCAGTACGTTACCCCGCAAACGTATATGTTGGTTGCGTTGGGCCTGTACCCCGTAAAATTCGTCTACTCAAGAAACGACACACAAACGCTATCGACATATGACACGATTTGGAACATGGAACGTACGGTGTCTCTCTGAAGCGTCAAAATTGGAACAAGTATGCAGAGAGATGGATCTCTACAAAATGGAGATCCTTGGGTTGTCAGAGATTAGATGAACTGGACAAGTGAATGTCCAACTCAGGATGGTCATCAGTTCATTTATAGTGGCAACGACAGAACCCGTTCAAACGGTGTTGGGATACTCATGTCTCGCACAACTAAACGCGCATTAATGGAGTACAAGCGTTTGTCTAACCGAATAATAACGGCGAGATTCAAGTGCAAATTCCGATACAACATGTTCATACTATGCTATACGCCGACAGAGCCCGATGAGGACGACAAGAAGGACTTATATGAATTACTTGAAGGAACAATAGCTAACTCGCGCAAAGGGGATGTTTTGATTGTGGCTGCTGACTTTAACGCCAAAGTAGGGAACTGTAACAGTAACAATGAGAGTGTCATGGGACGCCATAGTCTGCTGTCAACCACGACAAACAATGGCGGGCGCCTGATGGAGCTATGTGGAAATCGCAACCTCTTTATAGGAGACACAAAATTCCCACACCTTGACAAGTACACAAGTACAAGTACACTTGGCAATCTCCTGACGGCCAGACTCGCAATCAGATACACCATATTTTCATCAGCAAGAAATATCAGAAGTGCCTGCTTGACGTACGCACACGCAGAGGCGCTGACATCTACAGCGACCATAACTTGCTTGTTAGCTAAATGCGCCTGAGACCTGAAGACATTAAAAACTAGCAGAAACGTACAAGAAAGTTTGATACAGAAAAGCTGAAAACAACAGGTGCTGCGCGACTCTATGAGAAAGCACTCGACGAAAACATCGCTCGTGAAGCATTTGGAAGAAACTGGAGGACGTGTGTAAAAAAGCGGCAGAAGAGACGGTTGGCTTCCAGAAACAGCGCCGCAAGCCTTGGCTAAGCGAGCCAACGTGGGAGGGTATTGAGTACAGGCGCAGGCTTAAGTCAACCCTTACGTAATCACAAGAGCCCCAGAAAAGAAGCCAAGCTCTCGCAGAATATAATGAAGCTCACACACAGGTCAGAAAGCTCGTCAAGTAGGAGAAGATAATTTTCGCAAATGACATCGCAGCGGAAGCGAAAAGTGCGGCATGGCGGAATAAACTGCGCGGGCTGTACGAAGCAGTAGGCAAACTGACAAAGTATAAGATAAATATACCTCCTATAAAATCTGCTGATAACCAAGTTCTTACTACTGACGAAGAGCAGCTTCAACGCTGGAAAGAGTTTTTCGAGACTGGTGCACAAACTGGTGAAATTAACACGCATTCCAGTGACCGCCGACTAAATCTCAACAGGCCCCCCCACCGTGTAAGTTCTGTCCAAAGCGATTCACAAACTCAAAAATAACAAAGATGCTGGCCCTGACAACATACCATCAGAGTTATTTAAATACGGCGGTAACACAAAAGCAAGAGCGCTGTTCCCAATTATTCGCTCTGCTTGGAACTCAGGCAATTTTCCGAAGGAGTGGAAAGAGTGAACAATCGTGACCAGCCGTAAGAAAGGATATCTCAACCAATGCAAAAACTGGCGGGGCATCACCCTTCTAAATGCCATTCAAAAAATAATAGCCTTTGTTGTTCTGGAGAGGATTGCGCCCGCACTTAACAGTCAGTTGCGACAGGAACAAAACGGTTTTAGATCAATGCGATCCTGCGTTGACCATATTAATTCCCTGAGAATTATTATTGAGCAGTCGGTGGAGTGGACGTCGCCTTTGTTTTTACTCTTAGTGGACTTCGAGCGTGCTTTCGACTCGATAGAAAGGAGCGCAATATGGACAGCCCTACGCGACTTTGGAATACCAGAAAAGATTATCGGAGTCATCCAAGAAATCTACACAGACTCGGATAACAGCGTTCGTTTTAAGGGTAAAAACAGTGGCAAATTTTCTATCTCGAGAGGAGTCCGCCAAGGATGGGTCCTCTCGCCCCTTCTTTTCATTCTCGTTCTGGATGGAGTTTTGAAGAAAACCAATCTTGATGACATATGTTTCATGACACACACTCTGCAAGGCGCTAAGAGCAAACTGAGCAGACTTGCCAAAAATGCAAATTCTGTTGGCCTTAAAATCACTATGAAGAAGACCAAATTAATGAGAGTGGAAACGTCAAATCAACTCCCTCTGACTATCGGTGAATTCTGTTATCTTGGCAGACAAATCAGCAGGGATGGAGGGGCTTCAACAGATGTAGCGTCTCGAATAAATAAAGCGAGAGTAGCTTTTCACAAACTGGCTAATGTATGGCGTTCTAGTGAACTCTCGCTTAAAACAAGACTGCGCATCTTCAATAGCAGCGTCATGCCAGTCATTCTGTATAAGTCTGAGACGTGGATGACAACAAACGCAATTTGTAGACGTCTTCAAACTTTTGCAAACAAATGTCTACGGATCGTTTGCCGCATTTTCTGGCCCAACACTATCACAAACGAAATCTAGCTGATACTCTCCAAAAGTGCTACGATCAACACGGAAATTAAAAGACGCAAATGGACCTGGATTGGCCACACCCTCAGGAAGTCAGATGATGACATCGACAAGAGTTCCTCTCAGTGGAATCCGCAAGGTACCCGGCGCCGAGGTCGACCGCGACAGACCTGGGTGAGAACGGTGCTTGCAGAGAGCCAAGAGACAGCGTCGTGAAATGAGGGCGTTGGAAGGAGTTTGTGTCCGCTCTATGCTCCACATAGGAGCGACAGTTCAATTACATTATTTGATTTGATCCTTTTATTAAAATTTGTCAAGGAATAAAAAAACCTCTAGAACAAATGTTTATTAGCAACAAACCCGAACTTTCTAGCCCTTCCCATCTCTGAGAACGAGGTGTTCATACAGACTGACAGACCGGCAGACAGACAGACAGACAGACAGACGGACTTGGCTAGATCGATTTCTCTAATCACCCTGATCATTCCTTAGGTAACTTGGCGGCCCTCCGTTGTCTCCTTCTCTATGTTACATACATTTAACAAACTTAATATACCCTTGTACCTTGTAAAGTACAGGGTATAAAAATACGGAAGTGTGCTATGACTGATGGAAGATCATTTATAAAAATTCGGAACGTTAAACTCTGGCGCAGCCGAGTTTGAGATGTAATATGACACGATTTGGAACATGTAACGTACGCTCTCTCTCTAAAGCGTCAAAATTGGATGAAGTATGCAGAGAGATGGATCTCTACAAAATGGAGATCCTTGGGTTGTCAGAGATTAGATGGACTGAACAAGGTGAATGTCCAACTCAGGATGTTCATCAGTTCATTTATAGTGGCAACGACAAATCCCGTTCAAACGGTGTTGGGATACTCATGTCTCGCACAACTAAATGCGCATTAATGGAATACAAGCCCGTGTCCGACCGAATTATAACGGCGAGATTCAAGTGCAAATTCCGAAACATCACGTTTATGTGAAAGATTGATAGTTTATCTTTATTTATAAGTTTAATTAATATTGAGAATAGAGGTTTAAGAGTTAATATATAGAGGATGAGTCAACTTTCGGCTGTGTTTGTTCCGCGCCTTTTTCAACTTTCTTCAACTTGATCTTACGACTTTTTCAACGCGACTTCGACCGCTAACTTGACTTCGACTGCCAACTTGACTTCGACTGCCAACTTGACTCTCATGCAGCGGGTTGGTTGGTGTTTCTACTCTCAGATGTTGCAATTCTTACATTCGGTCATCCTCATAATTTTCGTCTGTCCCAGACGACAGAGCATCTTCGTTGCTTCCAATATATTTCCATAACATCATATAATCATTACTCGTAGAGGTGATATTCGGTCCTTCCCTTTCGAACCTCATATCGACCTTTGCGCTTCACTTTGGTAACCTCGTATGGACCAAGGTAAGCACTGGCCAGCTTACGTCCTGCAACGAATTGAGTGCGTTTGATAGCCACCAAGCGTTTTTTATCATAGCCAGTTTTGTAGAGCGTTTGGGCTTTTTGTATGTGGTTCCTTGCATCATCACGAAGTTTTTGTCTTTCAGCATCTAAATCCTGAATCATTTCCAGTTCCACCAACGACAGTAGCCTATCACTGACTTTGTTCTGCATTTTGACTCCAAACATTAATTCAAACGGCGACTTCTTTGTTGAACAATTAATTTGGGAATTTATAGCTCTTTGGACCTGAGGTACGAATTTATACCATTTCGCAGGATCTTCATGGGATAACTTTGAGATAACAGATAGAATCGATCGATTAATACGTTCGATTTGACCATTGCCCCTGGGAACTCCAGTTGTTGTTAAAACGTGCTCCACTCCATTTGATTTCAAATAGTTTTCGAATGCGCTTGAAGTAAAAGCAGTTCCTCTATCGGTTACAATTCGGCTAGGATTGCCAAACATACCCGACCATTCCTCCAACTTTTTCAACACCTCGTCCGCACCTGTCGACTTTGTAGTGAACAACCATATGAATTTTGAAAATCCATCGACCAACGCAAATGTCTGCAGTGGTTTGTCACCCTTCTCGATGCAGTTCAAAAATCCACTCTGCTTCCCAAGCTTTTTGTTTGTTATAATGCATGGAATACAAGCATTAATAACCTTTTTGACCTTATTCTCCAAGTGCGGTATCCAAAACTTTTGCCGAATTTCATATATTGTCTTCTGAGCTGCGAAATGACCGACACCATGAGCTACACTGATAATTTCACGTTCCATTGTCTTAGGTACAACCAAGAGATCATTTCCTCCATATACTTGATACAGAATATTTCCTCTCAACTTGTATCCGTTATACGGCTGGGTTTTAAGTATCTCACGAATTGCCTGGATGTGTGCGTCCTTTTCCTGAGCAATTTTCAAGAGAGAAGAAATTTCGGAAGAGATTGTGTATACCCCATACGGTAATCGGCTGAGACAGTCCACATGCTTCATCTTCTCTGCTGCTCGGTGCTTCCTTAAGCCTGTCAACTGCAGCAACTTCAGCGATTTCCATTTTGAACGTTGCATCCTTCTTCAATAGGTTTGTTAATGGGCGGGCTATAGCAGCATAGTCCTTTATAAATTTTCGAAAAAAACCCGTTAGTCCCAATAATGATTGAATCGCCATTACGTTCTTAGGCATCCCAAACTTTTTAACTGCCTCAGTTTTCTCTTCTTCTGGCGACATCTCACCATTCCGAATAGGCCCAAAAAATGGATTGTGTTCTTCAGAAAGTGACATTTTTTCCATTTTATACGTAAGTCATTTTTTCTGCCTCCTTTAGTACTAGCTTCAATTTTTCCAAGCACTCTTCATTGGATTGGGCGTAGATAATAATGTCGTCTATATACAACTGAAGGACATCTCGAGCTACAAGATGCTGGAAGACATCATTAATGAAGCAAAGAAACACAGCCGGCGAGTTACAAAACCCAAAGGCGCTCTATTAAACTTGTAGAGACCAGACTTGGTTATGAATGCTGTGTATATACGGCTGGACTCCTTAATGGGAACGTGGAAAAAACTATTCTCCAGGTCCATAACAATAAACACCTTTGTTTCTCAAACACGTCATCCATCAACGGTACGGGAAAACAGTCCTTCAAAACCATAGCGTTGAGCTGGCGATAGTCTACGCAGATTCTGTAGGATGAATCCTTCTTCTTGACCACAACAACTCTACTGGCAAAACTTGATAACGCCCTGGAATAACCAATCTTCAACTTGTTTGTTGTTGTTCAACAATTGGGGGGTGTCTACTTGGTTGATGACGAAACAGCACGATTCGCCCATCTGGTATGATTTCCAGGTGAACAGGAGAATCTGCCAGCTCTTTCTTTACATGATATTCTCATTCTCATCGCGAACACTTCTGTATTTTGGAAGAAAGTCATCGCCCAATATACCATCATATTCCAGTGCATCATCTGGTACCACAAAACTTCTTTGAAGCATTTCAACGTCGTCTACACAAACGGTGGCCATGAACACACCCAGCGGAATTGTATTGCTTTTGCCCAAGCCACGTAGGACAGAAAAGCTCTTTTGCAAAGTTACATCGGTCAAGCTATTAAATGCAGAGCTCTTCACGATAGTGACATCCGCTCCTGAATCCACCAGACACACGAGCTCGATGTTGTTCAATTTGATAGCTTTCATACGTTTCATGTCCCTGATAAGTTTTACAGACCTTACTGACTGCGGACAATTCTTTGATATATGTCCTGTTCCGTCGCATTTAAAACATTTAGTCTCTGCAGTACAATCTTTTCTCAAATGGTCCGAGGCTCCACAATTATAACAGTGCGTACGTTTTCCACCACTCTCATGATTCCTTTCACCAAAAACAGAGTTCTTCTTGTCGGCGTTGTAGTGCTGCTTTCTGGGAAGGTCTTCCTTGGCACACTCATAATCATCATACCTTTCTTTAAGTTCAGCGTAGGACTTACATCCGTGCATAAGGTATTTGTATTCGCTTTTTATGTTGAGACCCTTGACGATGTAGCGTATTACGGATTTTGTCTCTACATCACCCAAGGCAGCAATCTTTCGCATCTGGAAAATGTACTCTTGGAAACTTTCATTTTTGTGTATATTCCTTTCGTGTACTTGTGCGCTTCCGAGCTTACTTTTAAACTCTCTCCGCCTTCAGTTCTTCGTAGCTGGAGACAGATTCTGATTTCAGGAATAGCTGCGCTGTCTTTGTCATTTTCGATCGAGCATGCACATATTTCTGTTTCTTGTTTAAGCCGTATGCCTCTGCATTTAATTCAAAATTATTTATCCAATTTTCCACAGGCACTGTTTCACCATCAAAATCGGATACAACCTTAGCGAAACTATCGATAGACACTCCTACTTCATTTTGCTTTATTTCATCAGCTTCAATTTTCAGGTTAAGCAGCTGTATAATTTGTTGTAAGTTCACCTGATTTTCTTGAACGGTATGCTCCACTCATTTCACATCCATTGGTGCATCTTGCTGCACTGTAACTGCCTTTCGTTTCTCCTCTTTTCCTCCTTGCGAAGTACTGGACCGAAGATTGATTGTGTGGTCCTTTCCTGCATTCGATTCCATGTGCGCACTTTTTTTTAGAAAGAATGTCACAACTTCTTGAAATCGGGCGGTTGAGCCCCCAAATGTAAAGTATTGATGGTTTATCTTTATTTATAAGTTTAATTAATATTGAGGATAGAGGTTTAAGAGTTAATATATAGAGGATGAGTCAACTTTCGGCTGCGTTTGTTCCGCGGCTTTTTCAACTTTCTTCAACTTGATCTTACGACTTTTTCAACGCGACTTCGACCGCTAGCTTGACTTCGACTGCCAACCTGACTCCCATCCAGCGGGTTGGCATGCACATTTAATAGAGGGTGTTTCCATTCTCAAAGGTTGCCATTCTTACATTTATACAATGCTATGCGCCGACAGAGCCCGGTGAGGACGACAAGAAGAAGGACTTGTACGAATTACTTGAAAACTCGCGCAAAGGGGATGTTTTGATTGTGGCTGCCGACTATAACGCCAAAGAAGGGAACTGTAACAGTAACAATGAGAGTGTCATGGGACGCCATAGTCTGCCGTCAACCAGGACAGTAGTTAGTATATGGGTCCCCAAAACCTCTTGCACGTTAAAATTAAAAAAATCGAGTGCTAAACGCCGCTAGCCCCCCACCAGCAACCCAATTATGTTATCCGCAGCGAACAGCGGCGGTAACAGCGAGGAGCGCACTAGCGCGCCGAGCTTTTTTTTTTTTTTAATTTCCTTCTGGAAATGAGTTTTTTTTTTTTCAAAAATCAAATGCATTAGGGTAGTAGAATACATATGGGCGGACCTTTTTGGGGGGTAGTTGCTATAAATGGCACTTTTATAGCACTTTTTATGGTGTGTGCACGTGCTAAATTTTGGGTGGGTGGTGGAGTGTCTTGGATAAAATAGGTAAAAAAAAATATTTTTAAAAGAAAAATTCGTGGCGTGCTTAACTGGATCCATACAAATATTATGGTTAGTCAATGTTGGTACGATCGGAAAATACATGTGGACAAGGATAGATGGCGTTTCAGAGGATCACAAGGATAGATGGCGTTTCAGAGGATAACAAGCAAGTGCATATGAGCAAAGAAGGTTGTGTACTTAACTGTATCCATACAAATATTATGGTTAGTCAATGTTGGTACGATCGGTAAATACATGTGGATAAGGATAGATGGCGTTTCAGAGGATCACAAGGATAGATGGCGTTTCAGAGGATAACAAGCAAGTGCATATAAGAAAAGAAGGTTGAGTACCTAACTGTATCCATACAAATATTATGGTTAGTCAATGTTGGTACGATCGGTAAATACATGTGGACAAGGATAGATGGCGTTTCAGAGGATAACAAGCAAGTGCATATAAGAAAAGAAGGTTGAGTACCTAACTGTATCCATACAAATATTATGGTTAGTCAATGTTGGTACGATCGGTAAATACATGTGGACAAGGATAGATGGCGTTTCAGAGGATAACAAGCAAGTGCATATGAGTCAAAGAACGTTGTTTACTTAACTGTATCCGTACAAATATCATGGTTTGTCAATGTTGGTACGATCGGTAAATACATGTGGACAAGGATAGATGGCGTTTCAGAGGATAACAAGTATAGATGGCGTTTCAGAGGATAATAAGGATAGATGGCGTTTCAGAGGATAACAAAAGTATGCAATGAAAATTATATTTTTGAAAGAAAAACAGATGGCGTTGTGAAGTGTGAGATCGATAATGCATGAAATGCTCTATTGATATTATTGAAGGGCCATGTGCCATCTATTGCTCATATCTCTCAACAGTTTAACGTAATAGTTGAAAAGATAGGAAAAGGATTTTGGGTGTGCAGGTGAGTAAGCTATATTCGTCACTCATATGTATTCTACTACCCTAATGCATTTGATTTTTGAAAAAAAAACTCATTTCCAGAAGGCCATTTAAAAAAAAAAAAAAAAAAAAAAAAAAGCCGCTGTTTGCGGCGGATACCATAATTGGGTTGCTGGTGGGGGGTTAGCGGCGTTTAGCACTCGATTTTTTAATTTTCACATGCAAGTGGTTTCGGGGACCCATATACTAACTACTTGTGAGCCGCAGCTACGGCTAACTCTCTACCTGCAGTACTCAAGTGTGCTCGCGCAATGTTTTTTGTCCTATTTGATTTGGACATTTCAAATCTATGGCCATAAATTTTCTATTTTATGAGTGCTAAGGTGACAAGCATTGTGTCCGTTTACGAAGTAGTTTTTTACCTACTAACCGTATTGGACTTCGAGCATAGAGCAACAAAAGAAAGTGAGAGCACAGTCTTACTTTAGACATTCTAAGCATCGCCTGCTCATCGCCTGTACCCGCTCAACTTCAGACCCACCAGTACCAGTATCGCCTGTTTCACCAGCTCCTTCGCCAGCTCCTGCATCAACCGCTCCGCCAGCTCATCCGTTTTGCCAGCTCATCGCCTGTACCCGCTCAACTTCGGACCCACCAGTACCAGTATCGCCTGTTTCACCAGCTCCTTCGCCAGCTCCTGCATCAACCGCTTCGCCAGCTCATCGCCTGTACCCGCTCAACTTCGGACCCACCAGTCCCAGTATCAACCGCTTCGCCTGCTCATCAGATCCAGCATCAACCTCTTCGCCAGCTCATCGGCTCCGCCAGCTCCTGCATCAACCGCATCGCCAGCTCATCAGATCCAACATCAACCTCTTCGCCAGCTCATCCGCTTCGCCATCTCATCAACCGCTTCGCTAACTTCAGTATGAACTCCAATCCTAATGACATTTTAGTTATAGTCAAGAGGATCCAATGTGGTCTACAAGTATTGAGACCTCAACCCAAAACACATTAGTGGATTGGGATTGGTCACTCCCAAAGCGCCATACCCATTTCACACCAAGGTATGATTCCTGTGAAAATCTTATTTCCCCCAACACTTACGACCAAGTATTGGAGGAACTAGGATACGATGAGGAACAGTTATTTAATATAGCAAGTCAATGGAAGCTGGATGTGATATTTCAAGAGGTAATTGAATATATCGAGGAGGACAAAAAGGAAAAGGAAAAGGATACAGTTGGTGAATTTTACAAGGCCTCTGTGGATGATGATATACTTTTCCAATTTATGGAAGAACAGGAAAAAATGGATATGAAGGACGAAGACGATGAAATGCTCATGATAGCACTGGAGAATGCTCTGTCTAATGATGACGATACACTCATTGCCGCACTGGATGATGATAGTGACGATATTCTAATGGCAGCAGTAGAAATAGAAAATCTATTATATTTTTAAACATTTCATCAATTTAAAGAAAATAAACTATTTTAAAATTAAATTTGTGTTTGTTTTTTTATTCTGAACTCTTTGATTTTATTAAATTTTATTAAACATAGCATTTTCAAACGTATTTGAGAGGATTTCACAGAATAAAAAAAATCCCAACGTTATCTTCGGGGTGCCGAAGATTACAGACTCTTTTCGAAGTTGTTTCTGCCGAAAATCACATGAACGGAGTTGGTCAGTTAATAGGGCCGATTTCGATTTGTATGACAGCTATATGATATAGTAGTCCGATTTTAATAAAATTTAGCACAAACGCGTATATTTATGTAGAAAACGTGTTGGCCGAGTTTTGAAAAGATCAGTCGATAAATGTGCGAGTTATTCCCTAAACCGATTTAGGTTCGTATGGCAGCTATATGATATAGTAGTCCGATCCTTACAAAATTTGGTACATATATTAATTGCTATAAACATATGCATATTAAATTTCAACAGGATCGGATAATAAATGTGTGAGTTATTCGCTAAACCGATTTAGATTCGTATGACAGCTATAAGATATAGTGATCCGATCCGACCGATTCAAACTAGTGTACTACCTAGGTAAAAAAGAAGGCTAAATACCAAGTTTCAGCAAAATAGCTTTTAAGACGACGGAGTAAATCGCATAGAAACAGGCGTCTGTCCGTCTGTTTCTATGCGATTTACTCCGTCGTCTTAAAAGCTATTTTGCTGAAACTTGGTATTTAGCCTTCTATTTTACCTAGGTAGTACACTAATTTGAATCGGTCGGATCGGACCACTATATCATATAGCTGTCATACGAACCTAAATCGGTTTAGGCAATAACTTCCACATTTATTATCCGATCCTTTTCAAATTTGGCATGCGTATTTTTTTTATAGCAATAATTATAAATACCAAATTTCGTAAGGATCGGACTACTATATCATATAGCTGCCATACGAACCTAAATCGGTTTAGGAAATAACTCGCACATTTATTGACTGATCTTTTCAAAACTCGTCTAACACGTTTTCTACATAAATATACGCGTTTGTACTCAATTTTATTAAAATCGGACTACTATATCATATAGCTGTCATACAAATCGAAATTGGCCCTATTAACTGACCAACCCCGTTCATGTGATTTTCGGCAGAAACAACTTCGAAAAGAGTCTGTAATCTTCGGCACCCCGAAGATAACGTTGGGATTTTTTTTTTAGCATTTTGCTTTAAAAATTGAAGAAAATATTTGTTTTTTGGATATCGCTCATAAGAATCAAAAAATTCAGCAGTATTGTTTTTGCTAAAGTAAAATGCAACCCAATGGGTTCCTGGCTTATCAGAAGGATCAGAATTTGCTATGATAAGGGCTGGTTTTTGTAAATCATAGATTTTTCAATTCATCCGAAAGGAGAACTGCCTTTAATATATTTTTTGTTGAAATGTTGCATTTCATTAATTTTTCTATTTGTAGCGTACTCATTAGGTTTACATTAATAAATAATTTTTATATTTCTGTGTTTATCTATATCTAGCATTGAATCGTATTCACATAATACCAAACAAGTTACTGCTTCAGCTAAAGGTTTAGCAAAGCGTCCCTCAATTCTTATCGTCCCTTGTGAAATTAAGTTATTTGTATTGTATTGTATTTGTATTGTATTTGAATGATCTGCTGTCAAATCGAAGGCTAATATGAAAGTATTCGTATCAAACATGTCCTTTGTAATTTGAAGACCTCTATCATAATGCTTTATACCATTCGCTTTAAAGAGCATATTGTATGCTCGTGAACTTTGAACGCTATCTTTGTTTGAAAAATCAAATTCTAATGGTTGAGATGGGACTTGTACTCCATTCACAAGAAGATTAAATCTTTGTAATTTAAAGTTCTCAAAGTAAAATGGATCTAATGATCGGTTGCCTGAATATGCTCTATTTTTAACCATACAAAATGCTAGAAAATTAGGTAGTTGACCAATAACTACATTATCGATTGATAATGTATTGTTTCCTGGATAGAGGGTAAATGCTTTTACCTCTACTTTATTGTAAGGATATAATGCTGATTTATTTTGAATAACTCGATGATGCGCTAATAGAATACTAGGGTTTATGGTAACATGATTCATGAATAGTTGCGCTTCTAATATTTTAAGGGAGGATTCAGAGTCCGACTCTAACAAATAAAATGCAGGTTTTTCTAAGTTGAATGTTATACGTGAGTCTACGTTACTTATTAATAATTTATTCTGATTAAAAATATCCCCATGTACTTTTCCAAATAATTCTACTTTATTGCTATTTTGAAAGAGGCTCTTGATTGAGACACTGCCATCTAATAGGTTGCGGTGTGGAGACATGATCTATAATGATAGTTGTTATCACTTTGTGATATTAAAGTATTGTTTAGGTATACAGATGAACTTCTAAACAAAGAATGTAATATATTATTGACTACGCTTGTGGAACTTCCGGTCAATTCGTTTTTTTTTTCCATCCCTTAGTTGAACGACTAGTCTTAAATAGACGCTAGATAAATCTCTCCATCTAAAGATGCGATTGGATTGTACGTTACCTCTTCAGTTCGAAGAACAGAACTTTGTATGGGGTGCGGCTCAAATAAATCCAATTCACTTTTCATACACTCTATATGAAGATGATTCATTTTTTAACTTTTGAAAATATATCTATAATATTTGATTTTATTGATTTTCCTTTTTTAGTGCTTCGCTTTGCTTTCTTAGTTGTTGAATGAGTCTTATGTCTTTTAGTTCGCTTCTTTTTATTCTTTTTTCCAGACCCTTTTTGTGTTTTTAAGATTTTATTAATTGCTTTATTTGAAAGATTTTCCAGCGCCATTCTACTCTGTTCTTGAAGTATATTATCCAAAGGTTTTCGTCCAAAGTCATTTATAATAACTTGACCCGTTGCAATAGCTTGATTTTTAACAGCATTAAGACCAGAAAAAAATAGTGGCTTAATGTATTTTAAAAGTCCACTAAAAAAATTTCCAATTCCTCTCCCGTGTTGAACTATTCTAGGGGCACTATACAAATTTCCAATGTGACTTATTCCTGAACCGCTTTGGTTACTATAATATTCGTGATAGTGTTTATCCATGCTTGTATCTGTGTGTCTGACTTGTTTTCTTTAAAGTAGCTGTATTTATAATATTCCTGATTTCCTTTTGAAGTGAAGAGTAACATAATTTGGTAACATAAGTCGGTGATTAAAATAGAAATATCTCTAATATAACTTATTTGAAGCGGATATTATTCAATATTTGTAAATTTAATGACTTTTTGCTTGCCATCATAAAACAGAACTTTAAGACAGCGTATATTTCGATCACCAACACAGCGTGGTTTTATTATGTCGGTATAAATAAAGCATACTTCATTATTGATTGAATCGTTTTGTATATCAATAATACCGGCTTTTTCATCATAGTATGCATAAGGAGAGAGGAAATTGCTTAAAAATATTTCTGATATTCCGACTTCCCAGTCTTCGCCAACTTTATCGAAGATTTGCACCATATTAGTAAAACTTGATTTCACATTTTCTGGGTAAATATTCATAGAATTATTACTAATAATTGTAGTATAAAACTGATTGCAGCTACTCATTTTAGTCGCACGAAATCCAGTTCAATTTATTTTTTCCAATTTGTATTGAGCGATTTCTTAAATTTAATCTTCGTAGTTGTGCTTTTTCTTGTGCATAACTATCACTTCGAATATTGTTATGTGACTGTTTATATTTCTTGAGTTTGTTCTCGAGTTTGTTTTTGAGTCTTATTTGTTGTTTTGTTAATTGGTCTCGTGATGCTTTATATTTTTTTGTTGTTTGACTATTAATTTCACCATCAGAAATCGTTGAAAATATTCTCTTACTCATCGATTCTCTTTTATTTTCAATTGGCTCTTTTCTTAACATGTCAGGGAATTTTTCTCTGACTTCATCCGTAATCTCTTCCAAGAATTGTTTTTTATTTATTGTATCTCTCCTTTTCTGCACTTTCTCCTCCTTCAACATATTAGTGAGCTTTTCTCCTATTTCTTCAGTTTGAGCTTCTGAATGTTTAAATAAATTAGATTTTTCATTTCGACCAAAATTATAATTAGGTTTTCGTTTCTTATTTTAAAATATATTTAACTCTTGACGTATTTTAATCCATTTATTAAAGTCACTAAGCTTATTATTTAATAATATTGGTATTAACTTAAAATTTATTAAATCTTCTCCGTTATCTGATTTAACAAGTTTATTATAAGCATTCGGATGCATAACTATTACCTTGTAATTTTTGTTTGTTATTATACAGTTTCTAGAATTTTTCCAAAAATGCTTGAAAGCAATGATGTTATTAAAACTGGAAGAAATCCTCCGTGTTGAATAAGAACTTTCCTCTTTGAATTTATAGTGCGCTTTGGACATGATATAAAGCGAAGAATATTTTTATACTTTTTCATTATATTCATTTGTTTTCCACTCAATTTATGATTGCCTTGCAAAGTATTAAGTACAATTTCTATAATTGTTTTAATCAGACTTTTATCGCTGGAGCACAATATCGCCTTGCGTAATTTATTGTTAGCCTTTTTCAAAACATAGAGCATATGTTTGTGATCCTTTAATCGTTTCAGATTCTTTTTGTAAACCATTTTCGCTAGTATCACAAAAACAATATGCGTAAAATGGCTTAAAAATGTTTGTTTTGTAGCGTAATAGATCGTTGACGCGTTGGGTGAGATCTATTAACAAATACCCATGTGGTTGATCTGTTACATCTTTATATATACTCATTAATTCAGAGGGATTTTCAGGATGTATTTGTCGAGCAAGATAATAAAATTGGAGTTTATCTGTTGGATTCTTAAAAACCACAATATATTTTGTGTTTAAAGATATGTCTCTTGTATGCGATGACTTATGAAAAATGTTCTGGGTAACCACAATAACAGATAAATTCCGATGATGTGAGCGTTTTGTAAAGAGTTCACAAACATTTTTATTAAAAGCACCCATCATTAGGTCATCTAAAATTAAAAGAATGGGTTCATTCGACTCGTTTTCGATTTCCTCAGGAATTCCTTTAAAATATTCAATATTTTGGAAATTTGGCTTGGCATGATCTTCCGCATAACACCAAATTACTCTATTAATAGCAACATTTATTAACCTTTCTTTTAGTTTCAACAGGTTTTCTAGAAATGTAGTTTTTCCTGAACCGGATGGGCCGCTTATAAGCATAGTAAATGGATGAATAAATTGTACAATCATTTTATTACTGTTTATTCTATGTATTCGTATATTTGATAATTTGAATTTTCCAGATACACAAATAACTTAAATATATTATTTAGGGCACATTTATTTTTTATATGCTTGTGTATTCTACAATTTGTAATATATTTTTGTATTTTTGTAAAAATTCTTTTTTTGTATTTCCTCGAACAATAATTGTCGAGAAACTATTTAGAGGAGCTATTATATCGGCAAGACACAAATAATGAATATCGCCTCCGGACCAATCCAAGCCGTTTATATTCTGTTGAATTTTAAGTTGAGTGCACCTGGTTTCTTCAGTAAGTTCTTTGACATCATAGGGCGGCTTGAAATAGAAAAAATTCGGGATCACGGAACCAGTCTGCATGTATACCAATTCTTTTACGAAAATTTGTTTATTATTTCCATACACATATTGAAAGTCGACTAGAACGCTAGTATCTCTATTAACTTGAACCATTTTAAATCAAACGCAACTTGAATACTAAATGATATCACAATAATGACTTCCCCTTATATAGCAAGTAATTTCTATGATTCTTTTAGTTTTACAGTGTTTCTTGAATAAAATGGAGCTTACAAAAAAAAAAAAATAATAATAGTAATAAAAAAAAACAAGACCATGAAATTGTTATTGGTTTCGAATACTACATTTTACATAATTTAAAACTAAAATGTGGATTTTCTACAAGTAGAAAATTTAAACCAATCGTCTGGCTTCAACAAAATAAAAAAATTTTATTGGATTCGAGAAGGAGGATTGGATACAATTACTCACCTTCAAGGAATATATTCAACTCAGACTAGATCAATTTGAGTTATTAATGCCTGACAGTATTTATGAACAACCCATGCTTGACTCAATAAAATGTAGTTTTAACTCCAACTCTTCATTGCTATTTTCTTTGAGTGTAGCTAACACAGATTTTTTTAGGACTTTCACAAAAATTTCAGCCTGTCCATTCGTTGATGGATGTCCAGGTGCTGTCAAAATATGCTTGACTCCATTCATTTCCAAAAAGAACCTAAACTGTTCCGACGTGAACTGCCGTCCATTGTCACTCACTAGCACATCCACCAATCCATATCTACAAAACAGTTCTCTAAGCTTTGTTATAGTGAAATTAGAAGTGATTTGTTTTGTTATCATGACCTCCGGCCATTTCGAGTAAGAATCTACAATAACCATAAGATACTGATTTTTGATCGGTCCTGCAAAATCTACATGAATACGCTTCCATGATGTGTATTCAGGAGTCCATGGAATTAATTTACTTTTGTTAGGACTGTCTTGAACTCTTTGACAATATTCACATTGACTAATCATTAGCTCAATGTCTCTATCAAGTCCAGGCCACCAAACATAAGATCTGGCTAACGCTTTGGTCTTGACTACACCTAAATGTGAAACATGAAGATACTCTAGTACTTCCTTACGAAGTTTCTGAGGTACGATTGTGCGATAACCCCACATTATGCATCCATGATCAACAGAAAGTTCGTTTTGTTTGTCCTTAAATGCTTTATATTCCTCACCCAACTGAGAAATTTCTGAGCCTAATTCAATTGCTTTAAGTAATTTTGATAATAAAACGTCGCGTCTAGTTAGCTTGGCTAACGACTGGAAATTCAAATTAATGTGATTTTGCTTCTCAATGAAATTAATATAACCACATTCACCTGACTGAGGACCATTGTTCTCAATCTGAGCAATTCTAGATAAATTATCAGCCTCATTCAGTGCTCCCTTAACATACTCAACCACATAATCAAAACCAGACAACAGTAACGCCCATCTTTGCAATCTGGCTGACGCCATTAATGGTAGTCCTTTATTTTCACCAAATAGTGTGATAAGTGGTTTATGATCTGTCTTTAGAGTGAACTTTTGACCCAGAAGATATTGCCGTAGTTTGGATACAGCAAAAACAATTCCTAACGCTTCTTTTTCAATGGTGCTGTATCTCCTTTCACTCTTCTGTAGTGCTCTAGAAACAAATGCAATTGGTCTAAGTAACCCATTTTCGAGCCTGTGTGAAAGAACACCCCCGACTGCAGTATTGCATGCATCTGTCGTTAAGACAATTTCCAGTTCTGGATTGAAATGTATCAATACACTATCAGCAGTTAACTCCTTTTTAATATTTTCATAAGCCTCGGTACATTTTGTAGTCCATCTGAACTGAGAACCTTTTCTTAATAATTCATACAAAGGATCATTTTCTCTGCAAAGTTCTTAATGAATTTAGAATAATAATTTACCATACCCGTAAAAGCTCTAACCTCCGATATGTTTTTCGGTGTGGGTGCATTAAGAATGCAAGACATTCTTTCATTACTCTTTCTAAGACCCTCTTTGTCAATGACAAAGCCAAGATATTGAATTCTTTCCTGAAAGAGCTGACATTTTCCTTTATTTAATTTCAATCCTGCTGCTTGAAGTTTGTCAAGAACAGTTTTAAGAGTTTGAATGTGGGTCTTCATATTAGGACCAGTGACAGTGATGTCATCTTGATATGTAACTACATATGGAATTCCACGAAGTAAATTTTCGATCGTTTTTTGAAAAAGTGCAGCAGCTGGCTTAATGCCAAATGGAAGTCTTTTGACTTTAAAAATTCCTACATGAGTACTCCAGGTGCATAACAACTGTGACTCGTCATCAAGTAATAATTGATTGTAGGCTTGGGATAAGTCCAATTTAGAAAATAATTCACCTCCTTCAAGAGCCGCGAATATTTCATCAATCCTAGGTAAGGGATACCTAACATCACATAAAAACTTGTTTAAGGTAACTTTATAATCCGCACAAATTCTCAGATCACCATTAGCTTTTAAAACAGGTACTAAGGGTGTGCCCCATTCAGAGTTGTCCACTTGTTCCAACATGCCTTGATTAACAAGATCTCTTATCTTCTGCTCAATTTTGCCTTTCCACATAAGTGGAAGTGGTCTTGGTTTGTGAAATATAGGTTTAGCATCATCTTTCAACTTTAGGCTAATTTTAGTGCCAGTGTAGGAACCTAATTCATTTGTAAATACAGACGAATAGTTATTAAGAATTTGATCTGCCAAAACTTTATGATTGCTTGCAATGGAAATTGCATTTACTTGACGTAATTCAAAATTGAATTCTTTCAAAAATGTTCTTCCTAACAAAGGCGGATTTCTAGAGTTGGTCACCACTACAACAATTTTCTTGCTTGTGTCTCGATACGTAATTGATGCATCAAACTCACCCAATATTGTAATAGGATCGCCATTATAATTCACATAAGATGTGTTGCATTGTCTTAATTTTGACACATTCATTTTTCGAAAGAGATTAACAGAAATCAAAACACATGGTGCACCGGTATCACAAGCCGCATCGATTTTTAAACCTTCAATTAACACTGGTAGTGTGTATGCCTCCTCTGCACCTTTGCCTAAAATACTAAAAATTCGGTTAGTTATTTCATTTTTTTGAATGCCCCCCTTATCAGAAACTGATACATAATTTACATTCTTTTTCTTACGCATTTTACATACAGATGCTAAATGACCAATTTTGCCACAGTTATGGCATTTGCTGTCTTTGTATTTGCATTCACTCTGTGAGTGATTTCGCCATCCACATCTAGAACATGGTTGCTGCCTCTTTGTTTGCCGATGATTCGTTTCTCCGTTTTTCTTAGAAGTCCCTTTTATGTTGTTGACCGCCACACTATTGTCTTCACTGTTGTTGATATTGTTGTTGGCTGCTGACATAGCCTTCGCCGATAGTTTCGTCTCACACATTAAAGCCTTCTTCAGAGCCTTCTCTAGTGTGATAGTTTCATCTTCTTCACAAAGTCTTTCAAAGACTTCATTTGGTAATCCAATGATAAATTTATCAAGAACACATGCGTTAAGATGTGATCCAAATTTACAGCTGAGTGCAAGCGTCTTGACTCTTGCGTACCAATCTGCAACTGTCTCGTCAGCTTTCTTCTGCGCAGCATAAAATTGTTTGCGCTCATAAAAAATTATTGTTGGCGGTGTATAATGATTGTACAATAAATTGCATAGTTCCGCAAATGATTTGCTTGATGGTAAATCTGGACTGCAAAGGCTGTGTAAAACACCGTATGCTTCGTCTCCAATTGATTTTAGTAAAGTCGTCTTCTTAGAAGATTCTGTTGTCATACCAATTTCGCAGAAATGTATTTCTAACCTCTCTAACCACATATTCCATGCAGTTTTGGTGGGAGAGAATTCTGAAATATTCATCGCTTGTGCAATAGTGACGTTTGGTTGCGACATGATTGCAATTTTTTTGCTTTCGTTAATGTCGTCTGAAGAGCTTGTCATTAGACTTTGGTGTTGTAATACAACTAATGACTTCTTGTAATACAAGATATGTTATAAAATTTCTTTTCACCTCGTCGCCAATATGTTGTGTCTTGGCAAAGATCAGAATTCAAAGTAAGTTTTATTCGCTCATTAATATAGTTCCATAACATAGTTCATTTACAAGGTTCATACATTCTCGTTCATTCACATGTTCTTATAAAATACAAATTACATACTAAATAATGATACCGATATATATTTGAATACAGAAATATCGATATCTCACAATTAATTTAAAAAAAAATTTTCAAAATCATTGCTCGGATTTTTTCTGCAATTTGTATTTAAAATAATATAAGTTTTTAACCAAAATTCCTGTTTGAAAATTAAAACTCGGTGAATTTTTTTTAAAATCAACCCCTGTTGAATTGCTAATTGCAATTGTTTTAATGAATAATATATTTTTTTTTTATTTTCCAGGTCTGCTATTAGTTTTAATTGTTTTCCCCCAGGTGGTATTTTATTTTCAGGACAAAATGGAAGACAATTATGTTGATCATGAATGCTACTTGGATAGTCTAGGTCAACTTCTAAAATATACCCATCATCGTTGTCAGCATTAACTGACTCAAACTGAATTTCGTTTATTTGATTTTGACTCAAAAATTTAAAATCGGAAATTGGAAGGTTCTGACTCATAACCCAACCATAAAGGTTGTTTGCATCAATGTATGATAGAAAAACATTTTCTTGTGTAAAGTCATAATTTGTTAAATACTCATTGTTCGCTTTGGCTAGTCTTTGAGTGCATTGAACTAACCCGCCCTGAATACCAACTTTTAAAAAATTGTAAATATCTGGATCGCTAATGAGTTCTAATTTTACTTTAGTGAACTTAAGCATTGCGTCCCATGATAATGAAGGAGCCGTTACATAATTTATTGGATCTAATGAATAAATTGTCAAACAAATATGCCTGAAATTCTCAAATACGTCAGCTAATATTAGCATATCAGCCTTTAAATACAAAAGAAGGTAGTCGCGCAAGGTCTCGCACTCAAAGACACTCCAAACTGTTTGAGCAAAATTAAAATCTTGCACACTGCATTCCTCTTCTGTTAATGAGTTATAAAAATACTCAATAGGAGGCAGTGCGCGCTCATTTAATTTTTCTAAGGAATCTAAATAATCGTAAGGAAAAACTCCCTTCCTACACATTAAGTCAAATTTATAATTTTTATAAATACGACCAAGCAACTTAAACTGGTCCTTATTTAAATAACTATCTAACTTTTTTAAACTTGAATTTAAAAATCTATTAGAATCTATGAAAACTATATTAAACTTAGATCTATGGTTTTCAATAATTGTTTTTGTTAGAGTTATATATAACTCTTTATTACACGGAATTGCTTTTAAATTATTTCCTAATTCACTTATAAATAAATGTATATCATACCTACATAAATTATGAAATACTATTGGGAAAAAGGGATATTTTAACTTAAAACTATCTTTACAATTACTGTGTATTGGTCCCATATAAAAACCGGAAAATGGGTTGAAATACTTCTCCCTTCCTTCGTTTTCATTTATAAAAACTTCACAAGCGTAGCATCGTCCATTTTCCTGCTCTTGCTGTTGAGTTGCAGTTAATGCGGTATGAGGTCTACACCAATACATATCATATAGTTTATGACATGTATTTTCCTACTCTTTGCAGAACTCTTTCATACAATCCTCTCCTGAAATGAGAAAAATATAATTAAAATATCTATATAATACTTTAAAATTTTTAATGTAGACTTACCTTCATATGTCCACATTTTATTCTGTGAAGGTCTATATTTATGTACTACATAAAAGGAAACCGCACATGCTCTATGTTTTTGAGCTCTTGTAAAACTCGGAGTATTTGGGTCGTTCACTGGGTGGTGATATTTCTCCAGGAGTGCTTCAATATCCGCATGTTACGGGTGGTGAAATTTTTTTGTGTGCACTTGTAAAACGCGTTGTCGTTCCTGGCTTGGGGTAATTGGCAGTGACCTTTCCACATTCCTTTTCGCTGCGAGTTTTATTGTCACTTGTGTAATAATGTTGACAATTATCACAAAATATTCCATTTTTGTTGTTACTCCTTGTAAATTGAAGCTTAGTAAGGCGTTTTAAGTCCCTTATCAAAACAAAATGATACAGGCCACTATTCGCATTATAAATTGTGAGCATGTTTATGTGGAATGGTCTTATAGTATCGGCTCTTCTAGTAGGACCATGTAGTGTTTGTAGTTGATCTAATTTATCCTAATATGTAGGAATCTGGCGGGGTGCTCTTCTCGCTATGCTCGGACTAGCTCGACGGATGGGGTGGGGTTCTTGGCGATCCCTAACATAAGTACTACTACCACAATATTTAAGTGCACAAAAAAAAAAAGAAGATAATTAAAAGAAAAAGGAAGATGTTTACAAATGAAGTTTCCCCAAAAAAAAACTAATTGAACGGAGCTTCGTTGCGGCCCGGATTGATAAAAGGGGTTACCAGTTGTTTTTGGAACCCATTCTAATCCCTCCCTACCTTAACAACTCAACCTAAAATTGGGTTGTCCCTTTAACAACCTATTACTAAGTTGCTATATCGCTAACATTATTTTTGTTGGCTTTGTCTGTTGGCATGATGTCCGGCGATAGACCTTTGAAGAAATTTTATTTTTACGACTGCATGTTTTTACAATAATTCAGTGTATTCAAATTTTATTCCATATTTCAAAAAAAATATCATTAACCGATTGGATTAATAATCGAACCAGAGTTTAGAACAAAGTAAATAATTATATGATAAAAAAATTAAAAAAAAAAGAAATTAGGTATAATATCATAAAAACTAAATTTCATGTAGGTTGGAGGACACCACCATCACCAGATAAAAGAATATATAAAGTAAGGATTTTGACTTACCCCAGCAATGCCGTCGTTGAGCTCAATTCGACCATGCTAGAAGCCTTAAGAAATTATTAGTAATAGTGGATCCAAAAAAAAAATTGATATTTAACTTTAAAATTTAAATTCTTACTTATTTCTAAAACAATTTATTCAATTATTATCCCATGCGGTGTTTACAATATTCCGAAATAGTTTCAAATTCAAAGTTATAAAT
The DNA here is from genome assembly GCA_037075145.1 of Scaptodrosophila latifasciaeformis. Taxonomy (NCBI): domain Eukaryota; kingdom Metazoa; phylum Arthropoda; class Insecta; order Diptera; family Drosophilidae; genus Scaptodrosophila; species Scaptodrosophila latifasciaeformis. The sequence goes on from JBAMCM010000175.1 coordinate 98,394, forward strand.
GATCAAGAACATTTTAATCTCTTAGCATACAAAAAAAAAAAAATTTGGAAAGAAAGAAAAATTAACAAGAATCCATCTTTGACTCTATACAATTTAAAGGTATAAACCTAGCACATTTTTTTAGATACGTTTGGTCAGAGATGGCATTGTTTCCTCCTTATTTTTGTTTTATATTTTTTTGTTAAAGTTGAGTGGTCCAGTTTCAAATCGAAACCTCTGCCCAAAGTGAAACAAAAGTCGTTGCAGCGCTGCTTAGCATTAACGCGTTACGTTGCTGCTCTGTGGCCGAGATAACCAAAACGGCCGCTGCGCAGTCGCCGAGATAACCAAAAGGCGTCGGCAGCACAAGTCGATCGAATTAAGCGATCATAGCGTGGTCAAGCGGCTCGAGACTGAAGTTGGTCTCGCCGTTGTGACGTCACTGTTGTGCGTAGGTGTATGGTTCCCCCCTTTTTTTTTTCTTTAATTTCTCAGCCGCAATATGAGGGTATACTCCCTTATTAGGGCCTTAAGGGGCCAATTTAGGGGTCTTTACCCAAAGAATAAAAGGCACTGACACTTGGCACTGAAAGAATATTTCATTTTACATATATATATTTCTTTTAACTCATTAGAATACTTTCACATTACCTGGCCTCTTTTTATTAAAACAAAAAAAAACTTTTATTCCGAAACCAGAAAAATTTAAATATCACTGGCACTTTTATTTTTTTTGTACCATCTCTCAAATTGGCAAGTTTTTTTCTATGATATATTTTACTGCAAGCACACGTCTTTTCCACCTCTGCGTTTGTGATAGACTGTACAAACGATAAACCTAGGCTTTGCTACACATTTTAATCTGCCAGTGCCGATCTTAGCCCAACAACAATTGTTATATTCGTTAGCCGAAGACTGCACCAACAAAAGTGCGTGGGCGCGGATTACTAACGGCAGAATCACGCGACTTAAATCATTATCTACGCTGACGACAGCATCAAAAAAAAAAAGGGAGAGAGAGAGAAGATACCAAAGAAGTGTGGCTGGCGATCCCACAAAAATTTTACAAATGCCCCTGTAGGTAATTGGACGCTACAACCAACCACTTTATGTTGGCCATCTAAGCTTCTTTCTAGCGTGTAAATATTGATAATTATTCCTGGATTCAATTTTTCAAATTGCTTTATTCCTTTTGTATCAATAGGAAAAGCAATGTCATCGAACCTTAATGTTTTTCCTTGGAATGTTATTACTGAAGAATCAATAGCCAAAACATTGTAAAAACTTGTCCTTGTAAGTTTCCTTAATTCTATCCTTGTCATTCGAGGACAGTTTTTAACTGCGATCGCCGAGAGCACGGACCACTTGAAACAGTAGATATCACTGTTGTGGACGTTTGTGGTTGCGTTCTTCGCTTGAATGTGTGATGGCAAAGCGCAATATGCTGAAGCTGGGATGTTTTCCAGTTCACAAATTGTGGTTTTGAAGTACTTAAACTTCTCGATGGCCCAGCCACTATCTTTCTCCTGAAACTCAATCGCGATGAAAGCGAGATTTTCCACCATTGCGGTTAGCACTTCATCTATGTCTTCAATATTGTAAAGACTACCGAAATGCGTTACAAAATGTTTTAAGGCAGTTTGCATTTCATCATTTTCAGTGCTTTTAATATAATCGCCAAATAATTTTAAATTAAATTTGATAGCCCCATATTCGGACAAATTTAATTCCAAAAGTGATCTTAAGTCCTCTTCACAAAGTTTAAAAAACTCATTTGCGCATATTATATTTGCGGCATCAGTGTAAATGCGATAAATTTTGCATGGAAACTTATTGGTTGCCGGTGAAATTATCATAACATTTTTATTGCTACTCAACTGCTGACATGATGCATCTCTATGTGCAATCGTCCTTTGGTGTATTTTAAATAATGCTGCTGGAACTGTGATATTACAAACGGTGCAATTGATTTCATTGTCATTTTTTTTATTTTCTTGGGGGCCTGCATTACTTCAAATGCATTGCGAGGACCAGTACATTCATTATAATGCTTATTGCAATCGGCATGTTTCAATTTTCTTTTGCATTGATCGCATGCAATGGAAGAAACTAGAGGACGTGTGTAAAAAAGCGGCAGAAGAGACGGTTGGCTTCCAGAAACAGCGCCGCAAGCCTTGGCTAAGCGAGCCAACGTGGGAGGGTATTGAGTACAGGCGCAGGCTTAAGTCAATCCTTACGAAATCGCAAGAGCCCCAGAAAAGAAGCCAAACTCTCGCAGAATACAATGCAGCTCACACACAGGTCAGAAAGCTCGGCAAGTAGGAGAAGAAAATTTTCGCAAATGACATCGCAGCGGAAGCGAAAAGTGCGGCATGGCGGAATAAACTGCACGGGGTGTACGAAGCAGTAGGCAAACTGACAAACTATAAGCTAATCATACCTCCTATAAAATCTACTGATAACCAAGTTCTTACTTCTGACGAAGAGCAGCTTCAACGCTGGAAAGAGTTTTTCGAGACTGGTGCACACTCCGAAACTGGTGAAATTAACACGCATTCCAGTGACCGCCGACTAAATCTCAACAGGCCCCCCACCGTGTAAGTTCTGTCCAAAGTGATACACAAACTCAAAAATAACAAAGCTGCTGGCCCTGACAACATACCATCAGAGTTATTTAAATACGGCGGTAACACAAAAGCAAGAGCGCTGTTCCCAATTATCCGCTCTGCTTGGAACTCAGGCAATTTTCCGAGGGCGTGGAAAGAGTGAACAATCGTGACCATCCGTAAGAAAGGAGATCTCAACCAATGCAAAAACTGGCGGTGCATCACCCTTCTAAATGCCATTCAAAAAATAATAGCCTTTGTTATTCTAGAGAGGATTGCGCCCGCACTTAACAGTCAGTTGCGACAGGAACAAAACGGTTTTAGATCAATGCGATCCTGCGTTGACCATATTAATTCCCTGAGAATTATTATTGAGCAGTCGGTGGAGTGGACGTCGCCTTTGTTCTTACTCTTAGTGGACTTCGAGCGTGCTTTCGACTCGATAGAAAGGAGCGCAATATGGACAGAGGCATACGGCTTAAACGAGAAACAGAAATATGTGCATGCTCGATCGAAAATGTAAAAGACAGCGCAGCTATTCCTGGAATCAGAATCTGTCTCCAGCTACGAAGAACTGAAGGCGGCCCTCTTTGGAGAGTTTAAACGTAAGCTCGGAAGCGCACAAGTACACGAAAGGCTTGCTGAAAGGAATATACACAAAAATGAAAGTTTCCAAGAGTACATTATGCAGATGCGAAAGATTGCTGCCTTGGGTAATGTAGAGACAAAATCCGTAATACGCTACATCGTCAAGGGTCTCAACATAAAAAGCGAATACAAATACCTTATGCACGGATGTAAGTCGTACGCTGAACTTAAAGAAAGGTATGATGATTATGAGTGTGCCAAGGAAGACCTTCCCAGAAAGCAGCACTACAACGCCGACAAGAAGAACTCTGTTTTTGGTGAAAGGAATCATGAGAGTGGTGGAAATGCGACGGAACAGGACATATATCAAAGAATTGTCCGCAGTCAGTAAGGTCTGTAAAACTTATCAGGGACATGAAACGTATGAAAGCTATCAAATTGAACAACATGGGGCTCGTTTGTCTGGTGGATTCAGGAGCGGATGTCACTATCGTGAGGAGATCTGCGTTTAATAGTTTGACCCATGTAACATTGCAAAAGAGCTTTTCTGTCCTACGTGGCTTGGGCAAAAGCAATGGCCACACCGGGTGTGTTCATGGCCACCATTTGTGTAGACGACGTTGAAATGCTTCAAAGAATTTTTGTGGTACCAGATGATGCCCTGGAGCATGATGGTATATTGGGCGATGACTTTCTTTCAAAATGCAGTAGTGTTCGCGATGAGAATGGGTACAACTTTTCACCGCTCAAATCTCAGGAGGATACGTCTGAGATAAACCATATAAGTATGATGAATATAGTCGAAACCGAAAATAAAATCGATACTCCTTCACAGTATAAGGACCAAGTTTGCAAGTTGATTGACGAATATCATCCAAAGAAAGAGCTTGCAGATTCTTCTGTTCAACTGGAAATCATACCAGATGGGCGAATCGTGCTGTTTCGTCATCAACCAAGTAGACACCCCCCAATTGTTGAACAACAACAAACAAGTTGAAGATTGGTTATTCCAGGGCGTTATCAAGTTTTGCCAGTAGAGTTGTTGTGGTCAAGAAGAAGGATTCATCCTACAGAATCTGCGTAGACTATCGCCAGCTCAACGCTATGGTTTTGAAGGACTGTTTTCCCGTACCGTTGATGGATGACGTGTTGGAGAAACAAAGGTGTTTATTGTTATGGACCTGGAGAATAGTTTTTTCCACGTTCCCATTAAGGAGTCCAGCCGTATATACACAGCATTCATAACCAAGTCTGGTCTCTACAAGTTTAATAGAGCGCCTTTGGGTTTTGTAACTCGCCGGCTGTGTTTATTCGCTTCATTAATGATGTCTTCCAGCATATTGTAGCTCGAGATGTCCTTCAGTTGTATATGGACGACATTATTATCTACGCCCAATCCAATGAAGAGTGCTTGGAAAAATTGAAGCTAGTACTAAAGGAGGCAGAAAAAATGACTTACGTATAAAATGGAAAAAATGTCACTTTCTGAAGAACACAATCCATTTTTTGGGCCATTCTATTCGGAATGGTGAGATGTCGCCAGGAGAAGAGAAAACTGAGGCAGTTAAAAAGTTTGGGATGCCTAAGAACGTAAAGGCGATTCAATCATTCTTGGGACTAACGGGTTTTTTTCGAAAATTTATAAAGGACTATGCTGCTATAGCCCGCCCATTAACAAACCAATTGAAGAAGGATCCAACGTTCAAAATGGAAATCGCTGAAGTTGCTGCGGTTAACAGGCTTAAGGAAGCTTTGTGTCAGGCGCCCGTACTAAAAATATATAGCCGAAGCGCTCCAACAGAGTTGCATACATACGCATCAAAGAATGGTTTTGGTGCAGCGCTTTTACAAAGTTTTGAGGGGCAGTTGTATCCTGTATATTACTGGAGTAAAAAGACGAGTGCCAGTGAGTCGGCTAGACATAGCTACTTTTTAGAGGTTAAGGCTGCATACCTCGCAATGAAAAAAATTCGCCACTATCTGCTTGGAGTTAAGTTTAAGCTGGTCACAGATAACATCGCGTTTTCGCAAACTGTAAAAAAGAAGGATATTCCCAGAGAGGTGGCAGAATGGATTTTGTATATGTCAGATTTTGAGCAGCAGAGAAGATGAAGCATGTGGACTGTCTCAGCCGGTTACCGTATGGGGTATACACAATCTCTTCCGAAATTTCTTCTCGCTTGAAAATTGCTCAGGAAAAAGACGCACACGTCCAGGCAATTCGTGAGATACTTAAGACCCAGCCGTATAACGGATACAAGTTGAGGGGAAATATTCTGTATCAAGTATATGGAGGAAATGATCTCTTGGTTGTACCTAAGACAATGGAACGTGAAATTATCAGTGTAGCTCATGGTTTCGGTCATTTCGCAGTTCAGAAGACAATACATGAAATTCGGCAACAGTTTTGGATACCGCACTTGGAGAATAAGGTCAACCAGGTTATCAATGCTTGCATTCCATGTATTATAACCAACAAAAAGCTTGGGAAGCAGAACGGATTTTTGAACTGCATCGAGAAGGGTGACAAACCACTGCATACATTGCACGCTGATCATTTGGGTCCGATGGATACAACAAACAAACAGTACAAGTACATATTTGTGTTGGTCGATGGATTTTCAAAATTCATATGGCTATTCACTACAAAGTCGACAGGTGCGGACGAGGTGTTGAAAAAGTTGGAGGAATGGTCGGGTAAGTTTGGCAATCCTAGCCGAATTGTAACCGATAGAGGAACTGCTTTTACTTCAAGCGCATTTGAAGACTATATGAAATCAAATGGAGTGGAGCACGTTTTAACAACAACTGGAGTTCCCAGGAGCAATGGTCAAGTCGAACGTATTAATCGATCGATTCTATCTGTTATCTCGAAGTTATCCCATGAAGATCCTGCGAAATGGTATAAATTCGTACCTCAGGTCCAAAGAGCTATAAATTCCCAAATTAATTGTTCAACAAAGAAGTCGCCGTTTGAATTAATGTTTGGAGTCAAAATGCAGAACAAAGTCAGTGATAGGCTACTGTCGTTGGTGGAACTGGAAATGATTCAGGATTTTGATGCTGAAAGACAAAAACTTCGTGATGATGCAAGGAACCAGATACAAAAAGCCCAAACGCTCTACAAAACTGGCTATGATAAAAAACGCAAAGGAGACTTTATTTATAAACAGGGCGACTTGGTGGCTATCAAACGCACTCAATTTGTTGCAGGACGTAAGCTGGCCAGTGCTTACCTTGGTCCATACGAAGTTACCAAAGTGAAGCGCAAAGGTCGATATGAGGTTCGAAAGGCTGCTCAAATAGAAGGACCGAATATCACCTCTACGAGTAATGATTATATGAAGTTATGGAAATATATTGGAAGCAACGAAGATGCTCTGTCGTCTGGGACAGACGAAGATTATCAGGATGACCGAATGTAAGAATGGTAACCTTTGAGAGTGGAAACACCCTCAATTAAATGAGCATGCCAACCCGCTGGATGCGAAAACAAGTTGGCAGTCGAAAAAACAAGTTGGCAGCAGTAGAAGTCACGTTGAAAAGTCGCAAGAAAGTTGAAAAAGCCGCGGATCAAACACAGCCGAAAGTTGACTCATCCTCTGTATATTAACTTTTAAATCACTGTTCTTAATATTAATTAAACTTATAAATAAAGGTAATCCACCAATCTTTTACGCCCGGTGACGCGTTTATAGCCACGATCGAACAAAAAGAAAAGCACAGAACACCGATGCAAGTTGATTTTAATTTATTCAGTCACGCTTCTTTTTGCTGCTTGCACATGCCAAATCTCTCTACCGGAAATAATTTAATGACAAGGAAAGACCCCCAAGCCGTTCTTTTTCTGCACAACGCCGGTAAGTGACGGCTGTCACTTTTAACCCAGGGTTGGAGCGCGATCAGCTGTTTTCGTTACATGGCCCCCCCTGTATGGTTCGCGTGATCAGCTGTTTTCGTTACATTGCCCCCCTGTAAGACTCGTGACTCCTGACCGAGTAAAGCGGGTGTTGTTCCGTGGTATGGCGCCAACCGGTTCACATGTACTGTCCTCGTGGTCCGCTTGCCAGGCAATCGCACTTCATATACCAGGTCGGAGTAGCGACGTATTACGACGGCTGGGCCAATCCAGTCAGATTGAAGTTTAGGGCATCTACCAACTTTGCGTATGGGGCGTATAACCAGACTTCTTGATTTTCAGCGAATTCCACGCTGTGCGCACGAAGGTCGTAACGTTGCTTGTTGACTTGAGCGGCGGCCTGCAATTTCTGTAGAGCCATATCATGAACATTTCGGAGCTGTTCTTGAAGTCGCTCCACAAAATCGGGGTAACTCGTCGATACAGGCGTTGGTCTTCCGAATATCAGTTCAGTGGGTAGGCGAACTTCTCTACCTAGCAGTAAACGTGACGGTGAAAATCCAGTGGACTCGTGTGGAGCAGAGCGATATGCCCACATGACTAAGGGCAACAGCTGGTCCCAGTCCTTCTGATCGATTTCCATAAATTTGGCCAGATAGTCGAGCAGCGTTCGGTTAAAACGCTCTACCATTCCGTCGGACTGAGGATGTAGAGGTGTGGTGCGAGTTTTCTCGACACCAAGTAATTGAAGGCAGCTTTTAAACAATTCGGCTTCAAAATTCCTGCCTTGGTCGGAGTGGAGTACAAAAGGAGTGCCAAAGCGAGAGAATACCTCGTGAACCAAAGCTCTGGCTACCGTTTCTGCAGTTTGATCCGGGATAGCAATACACTCGGGCCATTTTGTAAAGTAGCACCCCCCGCAATCACACTGAACGGAGAAGAGTTACCTATGCAGAATAAAGCTAAGTATCTAGGCATCCTACTAGATAGCAAGTTAACCTTCTCCAATCACATAAGGGACGCAATACTCCGCTGCCGCCTAAAGGCAAGATCACTGCTCTGGATGCTAAATAAAAAAAGCAAATTAGCCCTTAGATGCAAAAGGGCAATATACACCAGCATCATCGCACCTACTTGGCGATACGGCATCCAGATCTGGGGGATGGCCGCAGCAACCAACCGGAATCGTATCCAGACGCACCAGAACAAAACTCTTAGGCTTATCACTGGCTGCGACTGGTATGTTCGCAACACCACGCTTCATCATGACCTCAAGGTGGAAACCATTGAGGAGCAAATAAATAGGCATACAAGTCGCTACAGTGAACGACTGCTTGCCCATAGGAATCGTCTGGCACGCCCTTTAGCTACCGCAAGGTTGACTAGACGTCTAAAGAGGCGGCACTTCGCAGATTTAATTTAGCTAGTTACGCACAAACAAAAGATACAAAAAATATATGTACATATGTAACAAGAATTAGTGATAGTAATTAACCAAAACAAACTGTGCCGCAGAACCCCCCACAGGCTGTTTCGCTAGTCGCGTCCCAAGCGGCCCATCATAATTAGACCCTAGTCGAGAGTGGATTCCTGTAGTTGTATTCTGATAATAGTGTATGGGGACATTACACAATATAAGTTTAACAATAATTATTTTTAAATTACAATTTATTTATATAATCTACTAGTTTAAATCCTTTGGATTCTTTTTTCTTTTTGTTATAATTTTCCTCATTATACTCTTGTAACTTCTTTTGATTTTCTTCCCCATTTTTTCTAATTTCTAATAAATTTCTTTTTTTGTGCAAGTATCTAACTCCTCTAACTTTTCCCTTAATTCGTCGATAACCTTTCCTCTCTGTTCTATACCAAATAACATTTTACTCGGTAGTTGTTTTATACTCCTTTGTATTGAATTGTTTAATGAATATTCTATATCTTCTACAACATTATCCCAATGTAATCCATTTTCATTGTCTGTTAATTTGGCCAGCATTGGTCCTAAACTTCGATTGACTCTCTGAGCTTGACCATTTGCCTGCGGAGAACCAGTAGCAATTTTAATGTGTTTTATATTCCATTCATTCATAAATTCTTCAAAAACTTCTGACGTAAAACAGCTACCGCGGTCGGACACAATGCATTGTGGCCTACTATAAGCCCTAAAATAATCCCGCAACGCTACCATTACTTCCTTTGTATTTGTTGTTGCTGTTGGGTAAAGTCTAGTAAACTTGGAAAATCCGTCAATCACTACAAATAAATGCTTTTTCTTCCTTCGTAAATCCACAGGGCCATAATGATCTATATGCACTATTTCGAAAGGCTTATTACCTTTTGGTATACTATGCAGTAATCCTTCGCTTTTACCCGTGCTTGGTGAAAATGCCACACATCTCAAACAATTACCTATATGTTTTACAACTTTCTATTTATGCCTGGAAACCAATAAGACTTATTTATTGCATCTACTACTTTATCCCATCCAATAGGCCCCAGTTCATTATGGTACTTATATAAGATTTTATCCTCCATTTCTTCTGGGACATAAAACAAAATTCTATTATCATTGGACTTTCGATACACTATACCATTTCTAATCTCAAATAACATATCTTCCATTCTTTCTAATCTCTTTCTAATTTTCTTAATATTTTCATCTCTCGCCTGACATATTACTAAATTATCTATAAAACTATTAGTTTCTACAATAAAAATATCCGTGCATCTACTTAAAGCAATCATACTCTAACAACTCTAACACCCATCTTGCTATTCTTTGATTGATCTCAATTTTGATTAAAGTTAACATCAATGAGTGACAATCCGTAACTATCTTAATCTTCATCTTAATTCTTCATTGTGATGTACACATTGACGCGATTAGTTGTGCTCTTCGTAACTCGTTGCATCAAAGCATAAAAATAACTCCATAGCAGGCTATTTTTGGCTTTAATATGATCACTCATGGTTCACAATATAAGCTTTTACATAATTTGGGTATTCTTAACGAATCTGTGGGGGTGTTGCCAAGGGAGGACCAGCTTCAATTGTTGAGACAAGACATCCAAGGGAATTTGTCCAATATAAAGCAGGGCAAGAAGTTTTTCGACGTAATTTCGTTCAGAGCAATTTTGAAAAAAATATTTCGAGCAAATTAAGTCCTTCTTTTCTTAAAGCTCGTATTCGAGAAAGAGTGGGAAGCTCTATATATATCCTGGAAGACTTGCAAGGGAAACTCCTAGGTAGATATCACGCAAAAGACTTGCGCCAATAGTTTGAAAATAAATTAAATAAAGCAAAATCAGTCTAATCCGCCTTTGGCAAGCCAGCTGATTATCCAGCCTTGTTAGGTATACTTTGGGTTAGACATTTAGATGTTATATTTCAATTAAAAAAAAAAGAAAAAACACACAAATTAGATAAATTAATTATAAATATAAGTTAAGTCGCCCCGGGTTCGTGGGCGACTTTAGCTGGACGCCCGCGCCGATATTACCTGAGGGCGCGGGTCATTTCCAGCTGTAATTCCAGTATTTTATCCTCAAAATGAGAAGTCCGCGGGTGGATTTGGTTTTATTCAATTACAATTTTATTTTATTAGGAAAATCTTAACCATGCTTCTTGCCAGTCTGAAGCTCCAATTCAAAGTGAAGTGCAGTATTCTTCCCTAGCCCAGTTGAAGTAGCTCGGGCACAGCCAGAAGTGCCGATCAGCACTTTTGGTTGTTGCTGGGCCAGTTGCGCAACACTTTTGTTGTTGCTGGGCCAGTTGCGCAACAGTTTTGGTTGTTGCTGGGCCAGTTGCGCAACATGAAAAATGAGCGACTTGTCAGCGGAAAGAATTGGGTCGGGAGACCGAATTCCGCTGACTAGCTTTTGCTACCTGTAGCCGTCGCTTTTGTTGGAATGGGTTCCGGGTCGGCAACCTATGGTGAGTGGATGAGTGGAGTGGGGGGAGCCAACAGTGGTGCCTTAACTTATATATATATATAATAAAATTTAAATACAGGTTAAGATAAGCAAAATCGTAGAAAGTATATCGAAAAAATACTAGGAATACCGACCAATAAGCTAATCAATCATTCGATTATACTAATGAGTCGATCATAAGCTGCGCAGCACTAGTCGCACTAGCGACTGATTAGACTCTTTTCGAAGAAAAAGGAGTCTATTCACTTTGCTCTGATGTTTGTAACGCACAGAACCAAACATCGTAGACCCACAAAAGTTACATCTAGAATACTTAGAATCACTAGAGGAGTCGATATAGCTATGTCCGTATGTCCGTCTGTCCGTCTGTTTCTATGCGATTTACTCCGTCGTCTTAAAAGCTATTTTGCTGAAACTTGGTATTTAGCCTTCTTTTTTACCTAGGTAGTACACTAGTTTGAATCGGTCGGATCGGACCACTATATCATATAGCTGTCATACGAACCTAAATCGGTTTAGGCAATAACTTCCACATTTATTATCCGATCCTTTTCAAATTTGGCATGCATATGTTTTATATAACGAAAGATAATTGTACCAAATTTTGCTCTGATCGGACTACTATATTTTATAGCTGTCATACGAACCTAAATCGGTTTAGGGAAAATAACTCCCACATTTATTACCCGATCCTGTTCAAATTTAGCACACATATGTTTTTTATAGCAATTAATATAAATACCAATTTTCGTAAGGATCGGACTACTATATCATATAACTGCCATACGAACCTAAATCGGTTTAGGGAATAACTCGCACATTTATTGACTGATCTTTTCAAAACTCGGCCAACACGTTTTCTACATAAATATACGCGTTTGTACTCAATTTTATTAAAATCGAACTACTATATCATATAGCTGTCATACAAATCGAAATCGGCCCTATTAACTGACCAACCCCGTTCATGTGATTTTCGGCAGAAACAACTTCGAAAAGAGTCTGTAATCTTCGGCACCCCGAAGATAACGGTGGGTATCTAATAATGTGCCGCAGAACCCCCCACAGGCTGTTTCGCTAGTCGCGTCCCAAGCGGCCCATCATAATTAGACCCTAGTCGAGAGTGGATTCCTGTAGTTGTATTCTGATAATAGTGTATGGGGACATTACACAATATAAGTTTAACAATAATTATTTTTAAATTAGAATTTATTTATATAATCTTCTAGTTTAAATCCTTTGGATTTTTTTTTCTTTTTTTATAATTTTCCTCATTATACTCTTGTAACTTCTTTTGATTTTCTTCCCCATTTTTTCTAATTTCTAATAAATTTCTTTTTTTGTGCAAGTATCTAACTCCTCTAACTTTTCCCTTAATTCGTCGATAACCTTTCCTCTCTGTTCTATACCAAATAACATTTTACTCGGTAGTTGTTTTATACTCCTTTGTATTGAATTGTTTAATGAATATTCTATATCTTCTACAACATTATCCCAATGTAATCCATTTTCATTGTCTGTTAATTTGGCCAGCATTGGTCCTAAACTTCGATTGACTCTCTGAGCTTGACCATTTGCCTGCGGAGAACCAGTAGCAATTTTAATGTGTTTTATATTCCATTCATTCATAAATTCTTCAAAAACTTCTGACGTAAAACAGCTACCGCGGTCGGACACAATGCATTGTGGCCTACTATAAGCCCTAAAATAATCCCGCAACGCTACCATTACTTCCTTTGTCTTTGTTGTTGCTGTTGGGTAAAGTCTAGTAAACTTGGAAAATCCGTCAATCACTACAAATAAATGCTTTTTCTTCCTTCGTAAATCCACAGGGCCATAATGATCTATATGCACTATTTCGAAAGGCTTATTACCTTTTGGTATACTATGCAGTAATCCTTCGCTTTTACCCGTGCTTGGTGAAAATGCCACACATCTCAAACAATTACCTATATGTTTTACAACTTTCTCTTTTATGCCTGGAAACCAATAAGACTTATTTATTGCATCTACTACTTTATCCCATCCAATAGGCCCCAGTTCATTATGGTACTTATATAAGATTTTATCCTCCATTTCTTCTGGGACATAAAACAAAATTCTATTATCATTGGACTTTCGATACACTATACCATTTCTAATCTCAAATAACTTATCTTCCATTCTCTCTAATCTTTTTCTAATTTTCTTAATATTTTCATCTCTCGCCTGACATATTACTAAATTATCTATAAAACTATTAGTTTCTACAATAAAAATATCCGTGCATCTACTTAAAGCAATCATACTCTAACAACTCTAACACCCATCTTGCTATTCTTTGATTGATCTCAATTTTGATTAAAGTTAACATCAATGAGTGACAATCCGTAACTATCTTAATCTTCACACCTTGCACATAAATTCAAAATCTTCGTATTGCATAAATTATCGCTAACGCCTCCAACTCAAAACTATGATATTTTGACTACTCTACTGTTGTATGTAACGAATGTAATTTATTGTCTTCTTTTCTTTGAAATAATACTGCTTCAGAACCTGCCTTACTCGCATCACAGTGCAATTCGGCCTCTTGTTTATAATCATATATTGCCAATACTGGACTTTATACCAATTTATTTTTCAGATTCTCAAAACAATCTAGTTCCATTTTATCAAAAAAGAATTCCTTGTCCTTCTTCAATAAATCATATAAAGGTTTTGCCATAGTCGAGAAATCCTTTATGAATATCCGAAAATGCGAGCAAAGACCCAGAAAACTTCTTACTGCATGCGTTGATTGTGGTACTGGAAACTCAGTAACCGCCTCTATACTTTTACTATCTGCCTGAATTCCTTTGTTACTTATCAGAAATCCCAAGTATTTAATGCTAAACTGCAGGAACTCGCACTTGTCCAATTTATTTTTCAGATTCTCAGATTCTCAGCCGATACACCCGCTACATGCGCACATTGTGCCGGAAACCACCCAGCAAACTACAAAGGGTGCGAGGCCTACCAAGCTTACCTGCGCCGCTCCCGCCCCTTGACATCCAGACCTGCTGGGCAAAGGGATAGAAGCTACAACGAAGAACTGGCCCCTAATAATGCGGCGAATTTTCCAAACCTTCAACAACCTCGATTAGCAAGACCTACCCAGAAAACTCAAAGCTCAGCTCTACGCAATGGTATGACATATGCAGGCATCACAAGAGGGCATGCTGATGAACAGACTCCCCCACATACCCCAGCGCAGCAACGCCTGATGTTCCAACAACAACAACAACAAAGACAACAGCAACCAACCGAAGAACAACCAATAGAACAACTGCAGCGCATGCTAGAACAGCAACAACAGGAAAATCTTCAGCAGCAACAATTCCTGAATCAACAACTTATTGATTCAAATAGAAAAATGGACCAACTAGTCGCCACTGTGAAAAAGCTTACTGAGCTCCTTACTGCCCTCCTCGCAAAATGAATCCCACAAAAATACTTATTTGGAACGCGAACGGTATTCAAGGAAAAATCCGTGAACTAGAGCATTTCATCAAAAAGGAAAATATTGACATCATCCTCCTGTCAGAGACTCATCTAAGCCCTCAAGCAACCTTCAAAATCTACGGATTCTCTTGCCACACATCGTGCTCAAGCTGGCAACCAAGAAGACACAATGGTGGTGCAGCAGTACTGGTGAAGCAAGGGATTGCTCACTTTCCTTTGATAATACCCAACCAACAACACATGGACTTGGCACTAGTGAAAGTATCCACAAGTATAGGAGAAATTAATTTCGGAGCAATCTACTGCTCGCCTAACAAAAAAATAACACACTTGGACTTTGACATCATGATCTCCACGGTTGGGCGCAAGAATTTAATCGGTGGAGATTGGAATGCTAAGCACAGTCTATGGGGTGACCCGAGGATAGACTCCAGGGGCTCAGAGCTCGCCAAATCTCTCTCTGCCACCGGGACTCGAGTTCTGGCCACAGGCTCGCCCACCAGGTATCCTTTCCGAGCTAATGACCGTCCAGCCTGTTTAGACTTTGCCATCTACCAAGGCATCCAGGACAACCAACTGGCAATCGGAGACAACTGGGACCTAGAATCGGACCATCTTGCCTTAATCATCACGCTGAACACAGCCGCGATGCAGGAACCCCAGATCCCTCGTCTTATCACCAGGAATACCAATATACCCCTATTCCAACAGAGAATTGCCAGTAGGATCGACCTCAGAATGCCACTACAATCCTGCCAAGAAATCGACCAAGCCATAGACTTTCTCACCGACATAGTGCACGCTGCAGCAGCAGACGCAACACCACCACCAGCACCTACCCCAGCTAACCCCTCTGGCCTCCCTTTAAGTCGCGAAGCTCAGTGTCTACTCAATTTAAAAAGACGACTCAGACGCCGATTTAACACCACACAGCACCCTTGGGATAAGACAGCCTGGCAAAGAGCAGCTAAGCAACTAAAAGAAGTCCTGAGAAGGGAAAAAACTGACTTCTTCGAGCAAAAGCTTAGCAACATGGACTACACAAAGGACACCAACTACTCCCTATGGAGAGCTACTAAATCAGTAAAAAGGCAGCCATTTCGCCAGACCCCCTTAAGAGGAGCAGGCGGGTAATGGTGTAAATCTGACACGGAGCAGGCGAACACATTTGCGACGCACTTGGAAGCAAGGTTTAAGCCTTTTGAGCTGTGCCATGAAATAGAAGCTGAGTCGACGGCTAGATCCCTAGAGACCCCACTGCAACTTGATCTGCCAATCACGCCGATCAGAATAGAAGAGGTCAGTAGACTTATCAGCACGCTACCCAAATACAAGGCTCCAGGACATGACGGAATTTGTCACACTACCCTGAAGGCTCTGCCAATGAGAGCGGTTCTTTTTATTGTATTGATATTCAATGCAATAATAAGGACCCAGTACTTCCCGACCCAGTGGAAGTTGGCTAGAATATCCATGATCCATAAGCCAGGTAAGCCGGAGGACGACCCTGAGTCGTACCGGCCGATCAGTCTACTGCCTTCCTTATCTAAGGTCTGGGAGAGACTGATCGTAGACCGGCTCACACGGCTCATGGATCGGAGTGGTATCATACCCGACCACCAATTTGGATTTCGGGGGGGGTCACGGCACAATTGAGCAGGTCCACAGGGTAGTGAATCACATTCTGGAGGCTTTCGAAAAGAAAGAATACTGCAACGCTGTATTTGTCGACGTGAAGCAGGCCTTCGACAGAGTTTGGCATGTCGGACTATTATCCAAGATAAAGGCCACCTTTCCAGCCCCCTATTTCCTGATGATGCGCTCCTATATAGAGAACCGAAAATTCCAGGTCAAAACAAAAACGGCCTTATCCTCCACCCGGAGTATTAGCGCAGGTGTTCCACAGGGAAGCGTTCTGGGCCCATTGCTGTACTCTGTCTTCACCTATGATATCCCGACAGGAGATGCAGGAAACTTCGAGCACCCCTCGAAAGCCCTGATCGCCACATACGCAGATGACTTGTGCGTGCTATACTCATCGAGATGCAGAGCCGAAGCTGCCGAGGGGATGCAGAGTTACATCTCCCTCCTCGAAGACTGGGCAAAAAGATGGAATATTTGCCTGAACCCTTCCAAGTGTGTCAACGTCTGCTACACCCTGAAGCTTTCGACACCCCCCGCAATCACACTGAACGGAGAAGAGTTACCTATGCAGAATAAAGCTAAGTATCTAGGCATCCTACTAGATAGCAAGTTAACCTTCTCCAATCACATAAGGGACGCAATACTCCGCTGCCGCCTAAAGGCAAGATCACTGCTCTGGATGCTAAACAAAAAAAGCAAATTAGCCCTTAGATGCAAAAGGGCAATATACACCAGCATCATCGCACCTACTTGGCGATACGGCATCCAGATCTGGGGGATGGCCGCAGCAACCAACCGGAATCGTATCCAGACGCACCAGAACAAAACTCTTAGGCTTATCACTGGCTGCGACTGGTATGTTCGCAACACCACGCTTCATCATGACCTCAAGGTGGAAACCATTGAGGAGCAAATAAATAGGCATACAAGTCGCTACAGTGAACGACTGCTTGCCCATAGGAATCGTCTGGCACGCCCTTTAGCTACCGCAAGGTTGACTAGACGTCTAAAGAGGCGGCACTTCGCAGATTTAATTTAGCTAGTTACGCACAAACAAAAGATACAAAAAATATATGTACATATGTAACAAGAATTAGTGATAACAATAGTGATTAACCAAAACAAACTGTAAATAACTGTAAATCTGCTATAAACCTATAAATATCTGTAGCTAGGCGACTATCTTTAAGACAAAAGAAATACTATTGACCAAAATGAAGTCAGATTGATCTCTAAATAAATAAAAAAAAAAAAAAAAAAAAAAAAAAAGATTCTCAAAACAATCTAGTTCTATTTTATCAAAAAAGAATTCCTTGTCCTTCTTCATTAAATCATATAAAGGTTTTGCCATAGTCGAAAAATCCTTTATGAATATCCGAAAATGCGAGCAAAGACCCAGAAAACTTCTTACTGCATGCGTTGATTGTGGTACTGGAAACTCAGTAACCGCCTCTATACTTTTACTATCTGCCTGAATTCCTTTGTTACTTATCAGAAATCCCAAGTATTTAATGCTAGACTGCAGGAACTCGCACTTGTCCATTCTTAATTCTAGCTTATTTTTCACTAATCGCTTAAATACTTCTTGCATTGCTTCTACATATTCCTTTATATTTTTACTAGCCACTAATATGTCGTCCATATATATAATTACTTTTTCTTTTCTAATCATATCATCAAAAATTTTATTTATGAATCTTTGAAAAACCGCTGGTGAGTTATTTTGATATTAATATAATAAAAATACGTTTGAGTATTTTATAAGCCAGCCCATCAACCAAATAGTGAAACACTTTTATTTTTGTTTTACTGTTCAATAATTATTTAAGCAACCGATAGAACCAACCGCACTCTCTAATTGTCTGCAAGCGAATAGAATGATTACTCTATAACATGCATGTGAGAGGCAACAATGAGAGAGTACCAGGAGAGCAATAACAGAGCACGCTCTCTCTCACATGATCCTCTCAATTTCACCACTCTCCACACACACACAACTTTGTATAAGGGTGACTTTTGTATTTTCAACAATTTTTTTAATCCCATTGGCATACGTAAAAACTCAAACAGGCCTAACGGCGTCATAAACGACGTATATTTGACTGACTCCTGATTCACAAACACATGAAAGGATCCATGTTTCAGTTCCAGTTTTGAAAATACACTCGTATTATTTAACTTATAACTTATTTAACTTTTACGGATAACTATCTTTAACCATACTTTTTTTTAATTTCCTATAATCAATACATAATCTCCAATCGGAGAAGCATATTTAGATTCACTTGCTCTAATAATACCATTTTCTAAATATTCATCCAATATCTTTTCTAACTTTTCCCGCTCTACATACGAAAGACGTCTAGGTGCACAACGAAAGGGTTTTGTCTGTTCTAATGTTAATTTTATTTCACATCTTACTACTGGTTCTCTTGGCTTTTCTGCTTTTAAATAATTATTTTCAATCATCTTTCTAAACTGACATTTCACTTCATAACTAACATTTTCACCTATACTTACTTCTTTTTCTTCATCAATTACATTAATTTGAAACAATTCTCGCTCTTCTTCACTCAACACATCACTTACTAATTCTTGACATTTTACACTAACCATTTTATTTTCTTCTATATTAACCATTTTATTTTCTTTTACACTAACAATTTTATTTTCTTTCTTCTCACTACCCGATTCACATCTTTTGATTTCCATAACACAATTTTCCATTACATTATCAATACATAAACTTTCTTTTATTTTTTTAATTGGTTCAACTGTTACCAACTTCAGGGCACTAAAGTCTAAATTTAAATTAATTGTATTCATAAAGTCCCGACCCAAAACCGGATCATGACTCATAGATTCGTTTTTTACTATTATCAAATCAAAATTATTCTTTTATTATTCTTCATAACATAACATAATATTTTTCCAATTGTTTGTAACTGACTCTGTCGGAGTAGACCGCAAAAGTTTTAAATCAATATTTAAATGCAATGACCTTGCGCGCCTTCTAACTTAATCCAAAAGCTCATGCGTAAAGCTGCACAGCTGATCCTCTCAATTTCACCACTCTCCACACACACACAACTTTGTATAAGGGTGACTTTTGTATTTTCAACAATTTTTTTAATCCCATTGGCATACGTAAAAACTCAAACAGGCCTAACGGCGTCATAAACGACGTATATTTGACTGACTCCTGATTCACAAACACATGAAAGGATCCATGTTTCAGTTCCAGTTTTGAAAATACACTCTTATTATTTAACTTATCCAGTAAATCGTCAATTAATGGTAACGGATAACTATCTTTAACCATACTTTTTTTTAATTTCCTATAATCAATACATAATCTCCAATCGGAGAAGCATATTTAGATTCACTTGCTCTAATAATACCATTTTCTAAATATTCATCCAATATCTTTTCTAACTTTTCCCGCTCTACATACGAAAGACGTCTAGGTGCACAACCAAAGGGTTTTGTCTGTTCTAATGTTAATTTTATTTCACATCTTACTACTGGTTCTCTTGGCTTTTCTGCTTTTAAATAATTATTTTCAATCATCTTTCTAAACTGACATTTCACTTCATAACTAACATTTTCACCTATACTTACTTCTTTTTCTTCATCAATTACATTAATTTGAAACAATTCTCGCTCTTCTTCACTCAACACATCACTTACTAATTCTTGAGATTTTACACTAACCATTTTATTTTCTTCTATATTAACCATTTTATTTTCTTTTACACTAACAATTTTATTTTCTTGCTTCTCACTACCCGATTCACATCTTTTGATTTCCATAACACAATTTTCCATTACATTATCAATACATAAACTTTCTTTTATTTTTTTAATTGGTTCAACTGTTACCAACTTCAGGGCACTAAAGTCTAAATTTAAATTAATTGTATTCATAAAGTCCCGACCCAAAACCGGATCATGACTCATAGATTCGTTTTTTACTATTATCAAATCAAAATTATTCTTTTATTATTCTTCATAACATAACATAATATTTTTCCAATTATTTGTAACTGACACGGTCGGAGTAGACCGCAAAAGTTTTAAATCAATATTTAAATGCAATGACCTTGCGCGCCTTCTAACTTAATCCAAAAGCTCATGCGTAAAGCTGCACAGCTGATTCCGCCTACGCACTTTTTCCTCTCTTATATTATCTTTGTTACTTTTCATTACTTTTTTTCTCTTGTGCATACGCGGAAGCAATAAACTTTTGTAAAATAAAATAATTAATATAACAGAAAATCCATAAATAAAACTCTAATGAAGAATACTAAATTGTAAAACTAATATACATAAAATACAAAATAAATCGTGATTATAAATGTAAAGGATTGGTGGATTACCTTTATTTATAAGTTTAATTAATATTAAGAACAGTGATTTAAAAGTTAATATACAGAGGATGAGTCAACTTTCGGCTGTGTTTGATCCGCGGCTTTTTCAACTTTCTTGCGACTTTTCAACGTGACTTCTACTGCTGCCAACTTGTTTTTCGACTTCCAACTTGACTCCCATCCAGCGGGTTGGCTTGCTCATTTAATTGAGGGTGTTTCCACTCTCAAAGGTTACCATTCTTACATTCGGTCATCCTGATAATCTTCGTCTGTCCCAGACGACAGAGCATCTTCGTTGCTTCCAATATATTTCCATAACTTCATATAATCATTACTCGTAGAGGTGATATTCGGTCCTTCTATTTGAGCAGCCTTTCGAACCTCATATCGACCTTTGCGCTTCACTTTGGTAACTTCGTATGGACCAAGGTAAGCACTGGCCAGCTTACGTCCTGCAACAAATTGAGTGCGTTTGATAGCCACCAAGTCGCCCTGTTTATAAATAAAGTTACCTTTGCGTTTTTTATCATAGCCAGTTTTGTAGAGCGTTTGGGCTTTTTGTATCTGGTTCCTTGCATCATCACGAAGTTTTTGTCTTTCAGCATCAAAATCCTGAATCATTTCCAGTTCCACCAACGACAGTAGCCTATCACTGACTTTGTTCTGCATTTTGACTCCAAACATTAATTCAAACGGCGACTTCTTTGTTGAACAATTAATTTGGGAATTTATAGCTCTTTGGACCTGAGGTACGAATTTATACCATTTCACAGGATCTTCATGGGATAACTTCGAGATAATAGATAGAATCGATCGATTAATACGTTCGACTTGACCATTGCCCCTGGGAACTCCAGTTGTTGTTAAAACGTGCTCCACTCCATTTGATTTTATATAGTCTTCGAATGCGCTTGAAGTAAAAGCAGTTCCTCTATCGGTTACAATTCGGCTAGGATTGCCAAACATACCCGACCATTCCTCCAACTTTTTCAACACCTCGTCCGCACCTGTGGAATAGCCATATGAATTTTGAAAATCCATCGACCAACGCAAATATGTACTTGTACTGTTTGTTTGTTGTATCCATCGGACCCAAATGATCAGCGTGCAATGTATGCAGTGGTTTGTCACCCTTCTCGATGCAGTTCAAAAATCCGTTCTGCTTCCCAAGCTTTTTGTTTGTTATAATACATGGAATGCAAGCATTGATAACCTGGTTGACCTTATTCTCCAAGTGCGGTATCCAAAACTGTTGCCGATTTTCATGTATTGTCTTCTGAGCTGCGAAATGACCGACACCATGAGCTACACTGATAATTTCACGTTCCATTGTCTTAGGTACAACCAAGAGATCATTTCCTCCATATACTTGATACAGAATATTTCCCCTCAACTTGTATCTGTTATACGGCTGGGTCTTAAGTATCTCACGAATTGCCTGGATGTGTGCGTCCTTTTCCTGAGCAATTTTCAAGAGAGAAGAAATTTCGGAAGAGATTGTGTATACCCCATACGGTAATCGGCTGAGACAGCCCACATGCTTCATCTTCTCTGCTGCTCGGTGTTCTGGCTTAAAATCAAAATCTGACATATACAGAATCCATTCTGCCACTTCTCTGGGAACATCCATCTTTTTTACAGTTTGCGAAATTTTTTCATTGCGAGGTATGCAGCCCTAACCTTCAAAATGTAGCTATGTCTAGCCGATTCACTGCCACTCGTCTTTTTACTCCAGTAATATACAGGATACAACTGCCCCTCAAAATTTTGTAAAAGCGCTGCACCAAACCCATTCTTTGATGCGTCTGTATGCAACTCTGTTGAAGCGCTTCTGCTATATATTTTTAGTACGGGCGCCTGACACAAAGCTTCCTTAAGCCTGTTAACCGCAGCAACTTCAGCGATTTCCATTTTGAACGTTGCATCCTTCTTCAATAGGTTTGTTAATGGGCGGGCTATAGCAGCATTGTCCTTTATAAATTTTCGAAAAAAACACGTTAGTCCCAAGAATGATTGAATCGCCTTTACGTTCTTAGGCATCCCAAACTTTTTAACTGCCTCAGTTTTCTCTTCTCCTGGCGACATCTGACCATTCCGAATAGTATGGCCCAAAAAATGGATTGTGTTCTTCAGAAAGTGACATTTTTTCCATTTTATACGTAAGTTACTTTTTACTGCCTCCTTTAGTACTAGCTTCAATTATATACAACTGAAGGACATCTCGAGCTACAAGATGCTGAAGACATCATTAATGAAGCGAATAAACACAGCCGGCGAGTTACAAAACCCAAAAGGCGCTCTATTAAACTCGTAGAGACCAGACTTGGTTATGAATGCTGTGTATTTACGGCTGGACTCCTTAATGGGAACGTGGAAAAAACTATTCTCCAGGTCCATAACAATAAACACCTTTGCTGTCTGCAGTTTCTCCAACACGTCATCCATCAACGGTACGGGAAAACAGTCCTTCAAAACCATAGCGTTGAGCTGGCGATAGTCTACGCAGATTCTGTAGGATGAATCCTTCTTCTTGACCACAACAACTCTACTGGCAAAACTTGAAGTAGATGGCCTGACAACGCCCTGGGATAACCAATCTTCAACTTGTTTTTCAATGGCGTCACATTCAATTGGGGGGTGTCTACTTGGTTGATGACGAAACGGCACGATTCGCCCATCTGGTATGATTTCCAGTTGAACAGAAGAATCTGCAAGCTCTTTCTTTGGATGATATTCGTCAATCAACTTGCAAACTTGGTCCTAATACTGTGAAGGAGTATCGATTTTATTTTCGGTTTGGACTATATTCATCATACTTATCTGGTTTATCTCAGACGTATCCTCCTGAGATTTGAGCGGTGAAAAGTTGTACCCATTCTCATCGCGAACACTTCTGTATTTTGGAAGAAAGTCATCGCCCAATATACCATCATATTCCAGTGCATCATCTGGTACCACAAAAATTCTTTGAAGCATTTCAACGTCGTCTACACAAACGGTGGCCATGAACACACCCAGCGGAATTGTATTGCTTTTGCCCAAGCCACGTAGGACAGAAAAGCTCTTTTGCAATGTTACATCGGTCAAACTATTAAATGCAGAGCTCTTCACGATAGTGACATCCGCTCCTGAATCCACCAGACACACGAGCTCGATGTTGTTCAATTTGATAGCTTTCATACGTTTCATGTCCCTGATAAGTTTTACAGACCTTACTGACTGCGGACAATTCTTTGATATATGTCCTGTTCCGTCGCATTTAAAACATTTAGTCTCTGCAGTACAATCTTTTCTCAAATGGTCCGAGGCTCCACAATTATAACAGTGCGTACGTTTTCCACCACTCTCATGATTCCTTTCACCAAAAACAGAGTTCTTCTTGTCGGCGTTGTAGTGCTGCTTTCTGGGAAGGTCTTCCTTGGCACACTCATAATCATCATACCTTTCTTTAAGTTCAGCGTAGGACTTACATCCGTGCATAAGGTATTTGTATTCGCTTTTTATGTTGAGACCCTTGACGATGTAGCGTATTACGGATTTTGTCTCTACATCACCCAAGGCAGCAATCTTTCGCATCTGGAAAATGTACTCTTGGAAACTTTCATTTTTGTGTATATTCCTTTCAGCAAGCCTTTCGTGTACTTATGCGCTTCCGAGCTTACGTTTAAACTCTCCAAAGAGGGCCGCCTTCAGTTCTTCGTAGCTGGAGACAGATTCTGATTCCAGGAATAGCTGCGCTGTCTTTGTCATTTTCGATCGAGCATGCACATATTTCTGTTTCTCGTTTTAGCCGTATGCCTCTGCATTTAATTCAAAATTATTTATCCAATTTTCCACAGGCACTGTTTCACCATCAAAATCGGATACAATCTTAGCGAAACTTTCGATAGACACTCTTACTTCATTTTGCTTGATTTCATCAGCTTGAATTTTCAGGTTAAGCAGTTGTATAATTTTTTGTAAGTTCACCTGATTTTCTTGAACGGTCTGCTCCACTCTTTTCACATCCATTGGCGCATCTTGCTGCACTGTAACTGCCTTTTGTTTCTCCCCTTTTCCTCCTTGCGATGTACTGGACCGAAGATTGATTGTGTGGTCCTTTCCTGCATTCGATTCCATGTGCGCACTTTTTCTTAGAAATAATTTCACAACTTCTTGAAATCTGGCGTTTGAGCGGTTGAGCCCCCAAATGTAAAGGATTGGTGGATTACCTTTATTTATAAGTTTAATTAATATTAAGAACTGTGGTATAAAAGTTAATATACAGAGGATGAGTCAACTTTCGGCTGTGTTTGATCCGCGGCTTTTTCAACTTTCTTGCGACTTTTCAACGTGACTTCTACTGCTGCCAACTTGTTTTTCGACTGCCAACTTGACTCCCATCCAGCGGGTTGGCATGCTCATTTAATTGAGGGTGTTTCCACTCTCAAAGGTTACCATTCTTACATAAATTTATATATGAAATTTTATCGGCGAACGGATTTGTCACCCTTTGTTTTGGCGCGAAGGAATTAAAAAATATTATATTCCTCAAAACATTGGTGACCCTGACGTGATATAGTGTGTTTCGGTTTAGTCAAATTATTATATATAGTTATAATAATTGCGCTTTGCACACAAGCTGACACAAACACACGCATACACAAACATTCGTTAGCGTCACACAATGCTGCGCGCAAATTCGTTTCAAAGTGCATTTCGCATAAAGTATATAAATTCGGTTGCGGACATTGACCCCGGTGTACTTTTCATATTTATCAGCTGTTTGCTTTTGCATATCGTTTATTGTTCATCTTCGCGCGTTTTATGCTAACTGTAATCGCTCAAATAGCAAAGGCTCAATCTATATGGCGTCAACTTGGTGCTTTAAATAAATTTCTAGATTCCGACGAGCCTCAAGATTTCGACGAAAGCGATTTGCAAGTGCACCTCGAGGGAGTAGAGAAAATGTATGCAGACTTCGATGCAGCACAAACTTCTCTGGAAAAACTGGATCTCATGGAATTAACTAGCGACACGAGAACACATTTTACTGAAGTCTATTACACAGTCAAATCAAAGCTCTCCCGTGAGATTTCTGCCTATCGTAGGTCTCACGTAGTTAATTCGACTGTACTACCAAGAACTATTGATGATGGTAGTAATATCAGGTATGTGTCGCGCAATACTAGAATACCTGAGCTCCAGCTTCCCAAATTTAGTGGCTCATACATGGATTGGCCACATTTCTTTGCCACTTATAGCTCAGTGGTAGGAAATAATGATGAGCTTAGCAAAATAGAGAAGCTTCAACACTTGCGTTCCTGTCTGAGTGGTATTGCCCTGGACACTGTTCGTTCCCTCGAGCCAACTGAAAATAACTTTGACATAGCAATGGATCTATTAATTAAAAGATTTGATAATAAGTTGCTTCATTTCCAGGCCCACATTAGAACAATTTTCGGCTTTCAGAACGTCCAAAGGGGATCGGCATATGCTTTAAGAGAACTCAGCGACAACATGAATTCTCATTTAAGAGCCCTCAAAAGCATGGCGTCTACCGAAGAAATCGCTGATGGTCTGTTGACATACTTAATTTCATCCAAGCTCGATAGGCCAACGCACGAAAGATGGGAAGAATCCCTAAGTTCCGACAAGCTTCCAAGATGGTCGGACATGTCAGCTTTTCTGGATAAAAGGTGCCGTAATACAGACACCAAGCAATCAGGTGGAAAAAAGTAGTCAAAAACTAACCCGGAATGCATGGCCATGGCATCCAGCAGTGCAAATCGAGCCACTGTAAGCATTGTCCTTCCAAGCATCATACTCTATTACACATGGAGTCCTTGAGTAGCACACCAAACGGCCATTTGCAGACAGAAAAAGCTACGCAGCCGCAAGCATCTGCCTTGACCGCAACGATCGCACCAAAAATCACCGGAAAGCCAATAAATCCTGGATGCGTATTGCTCGGAACAGCTATAGTGAAAGTCCGAACACGTTCAGGATCATTCGTACCATGCCAAGCGCTTCTTGATTCATGTGCACAGTTAAATTTAGTAACCTCGCGTCTCGCCAATCAACTGAAGCTTTCCACCAAGCAATCAAATCTGGCCACCCTGGGAGTAGGGATTCGACCATTCTCAGCGGAAAATCAATTGACTTGACAGTGGAATCTCGTCATTCGGAGTACTCTACATCGCTTAAGTGCTCAATCATTAACACAATAACAGATCCCCATCCTCACTTCGATATTAACATTCAAGATTGGAGCATACCTAAAAACTTAACTCTTGCAGATCCACTTTTCTACAAAAGTCAACGCATCGATCTGCTAATTGGAGGTGGGCTCTTCTATGAGTTGGTCAAATTCAAATTGCAGACCATCTGCCACTACTGCAAAAAACCCGACTTGGCTGGATCATGGCAGGTGAGCTTGCTGGATGTAGCGGAAGGCGTACAGTATTGCCTGCACAACAAAAAATCGACGCCGTCAAGCCAAAAGAGGAGGATATCGATGCCATCCTAAGACGCTTCTGGAAAGTAGACAGCTGTTGCGGCTCTTCACCTCAGCCTACAGATGAAGACACCATATGCGAACAGCATTTCCAGCAGCATTGCGTGAGACTTCCAAAAGGCGAATACTCTGTGCAATTGCCAGCCAAATTTAGCTTCGAGAAGCTTGGCGAGTCATACAACCGTGCCTTGCGTCGCTTCAAATGTCTGGAGAGAAAATTGAACGCGAATCCAGAGCTAAGAACGCAATACTCGACATTTATGCAGGAATACATAGACCTTGGTCATATGTCGCCCACTACAAAGCAATCGGAATACCACAATACTTCTTGCCACACCATTGCGTTTTAAAACTAGACAGCTCCACTACCAAATTGCGCGTATTCTTCGACGGCTCTGCAAAAACAACATCAGGTTCTTCTTTAAATGATCTTCTATTTGCTGGTCCATCAATACAGCTTAAATTGTTCAATACACTTATTCGATTTCGTTTCTTCAAAGTTGCTATCTGCGGTGACATATGTAAAATGTATCGATGCGTACGCATGGCTCACCCAGACAATCTTCTCCAGTGCATTTTATGGCGTGACAATCCCGAAGATGAAATAAAAATATACTCACTGGACACAGTAACCTATGGCACAAAACCGGCCGCATTTTTGGCTATTCGAGCCATGCACCAGCTGTCCATAAATT
This sequence comes from Scaptodrosophila latifasciaeformis, assembly GCA_037075145.1. Taxonomy (NCBI): domain Eukaryota; kingdom Metazoa; phylum Arthropoda; class Insecta; order Diptera; family Drosophilidae; genus Scaptodrosophila; species Scaptodrosophila latifasciaeformis. The sequence goes on from JBAMCM010000175.1 coordinate 126,046, forward strand.
TTTTTTTTTTTTTTTTACATTTCTTTATTTACATTCTGTCTGCAGACAATGCGTAAATTAATAACTAAACCTAAGAAACTAACAGGTACAATAAATTCCCATTGAAATCCATTGTTGTATGCATATCACATTTGGTTACAGTTAATTACCTATCTGGGAGATCAAGGATATGTAGTCGCTTTAATCTTCTTATTGTAAGGCTGTTATCTAATAAACTTAAGGCTAGATTATTATCATGGTTGTATAGTCTTTCAGTATAGTTTTTAGTATGTTTTTTTATTTCTTCCTTAACTAGAGGGATATTGAGATCCTTATGTATGTTTGCATTAGTTACATAAAATGGTGCATTTACTAATTTCCGTAAAATTATGGACTGGTAACGCTGAATGATCTCGACATTCGAATTGCTAGCAGTTCCCCATATCTGTATTGAATAGGTCCACACTGGTTTTAATATTGCTTTGTACAATCTAACTTTGTTTTCAAGAGATAATGCGCTGTTTCGACTTAGTAGCCATGTCATTCTCATAGTTTTCAGTTTTAATTGCTGACGTTTAGCTACAATATGGTTTTTCCATGTAAGTCTGCGGTCGATATGTAGGCCTAAGTACTTTACGCAATTACTTTTTGGGATTGCTGAACCATTTAGAAAAACTTCTGGGCAGTCACCCTGACGTAGTGCAAATGTGATGTGGACGGACTTGCCAGTGTTGACTTTTATTTTCCAGGCTATCAGCCATTCTTCAATTGCTGTGAGTTCTGCTTGCAGCAGCCGGGAAGCTTCCTCTCTACATGTACTCGTTGCTAGGATGGCTGTGTCATCAGCATATGTAGCAACAACACAAGCATTTGTCGTTGGCATATCAGCCGTGTACAAAGTGTATAAAACTGGTCCCAGCACGCTTCCTTGTGGGACACCTGCATTTATGGGATAAAATGCCGACGACTCATTCCTTTGTTGTACATAGAAAGATCTTTCGCTCAAGTAGGATTTCAGTAGAAGAAAATATGGTGCAGGCAGCCACTTCTTTATCTTATAATTTAGCCCATTATGCCAAACACGGTCGAAGGCTTGTTGAACATCAAGAAATGCTGCAGTACAGTACTGTTTACTTTCAAAAGCTGACGTGATTGTATTAATAACTTTTGAAAATACAAAAGTCACCCTTATACAAAGTTGTGTGTGTGTGTGGAGAGTGGTGAAATTGAGAGGATCATGTGAGAGAGAGCGTGCTCTGTTATTGCTCTCTTGGCACTCGCTCATTGCTGCCTCTCGCATGCATGTTATAGAGTAATCATTTCTATTCGCTTGCAGACAATTAGAGAGTGCGGTTGGTTCTATCGGTTGCTAAAATAATTATTGAACAGTAAAAACAAATATAAAAGTGTTTCACTATTTGGTTGATGGGCTGGCTTATAAAATACTCAAACGTATTTTTATTATATTAGTTTCAATAATAACTCTATGACATTGCTCAGGAGTTCCGTGGCCCCTTCTAAATCCAAACTGATGTTCGGGTATGATCATAAGTTCTTCTAAGACTGTCAACATTCTCTTTAAAAGTATTTTTTCAAATACTTTAGAGAGTATTGACAGTAAACTAATGGGACGGTATGATGTTAGCTTGTTATCTGATTTATGTGGCTTAAGGATCATGATAATTAGTATTGCATTAAATACGAACGTTAAAAAGCGAATACATTTTATTGGAAGATTTTTCAAAGTTATGGCATCAATTTTGTCTGGGCCTGGTGCTTTTTTGTTGTTCAGCTCTTTTATTTGTAACTTGACTTCATTAATGCTGATTTTGCGAATTGGTAAGCTCATTTGGCAGGGTGAGTCAAGGAAGTTATCTATATCCTCTGCTGAATGGTTAGCAATATCATTTGGTTGAAATACAGAATGTAAATGCTGGGCAAATGCTTCAGCTTGTTCGTCGTCAGACCTGCACCATACGCCATTGTATTTGCGAACTATTGTGTTTCTTCTTGTGGGTCGTTTTAGGTATTTTGTAGTCCTCCACAGGTTGTATTCATGGTTGTTAGAACGTGGATCAAGTCCTTTGAGATAAGCAGCTAAAGATTCATTTCTTAAATCTGATAACATTATCTTAAGGTCAGATGCCGCCTTGTTGTATATTCTTTTGTCACCAGGGTAACGCGTTTCCTGCCATCTTTTCCTGAGATTCCGCTTATTTTGTATTTGTCGCCGGATTTCAGCTGGGAGATAAAGCTGCTTTAACGGTTGTTGATTGGGATCGTTTTTCGTGCATATCAAGCTAGCTTTGTGAATTTGGCTGGTCAAAATTTCCACAGCAGAGTCGATTTCATACTTTGTCTTAAGTGGGATTTCCAGACTGGTGTGTGCCTCCAAATAACATTTGAAGTCATGTATGTTTGTGCTGTTAGTTATGGCCTTGTATGGTCTAACCAAGGTTTGAGCTATTGCACTATATGTCACAATAAATGGTGAGTGATCCGAACTCAGGTCAAAACTTTCCGTAATGTGCAAGTGCGATTGTGGGATTCCAAAGAAGGCTATGAAATCCATCAAATCGGGTATTTTTCGGTTATCAGTGGGCCAGTATGTAGGCTTACCAGTTGAAAGAGTTTTTATATTGTTGTTTCGTATACATTTGTATAGCTCATTTCCCTTTGGGTTTGCTAATCTGGAGCCCCACCACGGGTGTTTGGCATTGAAGTCACCACCAACAATGAATTTTGGTCCGAGGTTTTGAAACACTCTCTTGAAATCGTTTTCTTTGAGCACGAATCTTGGAGGTAGGTAAATGGCAGTTATCGATATGTCTGTGTGCATGCATTTGATTTCTATTGTAGCTGCCTGGATGGCATTTTCTCTGATGCTGTCCATCACATTAAACTTCATATTGTTTTTAATGATGATAGCTGCTCCACCGTGACCTCTGCCTGCCGGATGGTCAGCTCTGATAATATCGTATCCAGCTATTTTAATATATGATTTATTAGTGAAATGTGTTTCAGAAATTAACATGATGTCTATTTCATTTATTTGCAAGAATATTTTTATTTCGTTTTCATGGTTGGAAAGACCGTTGGCGTTCCATATTCCTAAGTTAAGATTTATTTGCATAATTTGTTTTTCTAGTAGTTGCTCAATTTTTTTGAGTGACTTATCTGTGTTATTTTCTGACGTGACTTGTGCATAGGATGGGTATTCATTTGGTTTTTGACGGGGTGAAAACGTATGGGGTGGGGCAAAAGATTGTGGTGTTCCGTGGCTGTTATGTTGATTTTTTGAGTTGTTATGATATTGGCGAAGATTTACAGATTTTTTAGACATAAGTTCTTAATATACTCTACACCCTTAGTAGCTGGCAGCGTGTTCCTCTAGGCAATTAGCGCATTTGGCAGGAAGCTCCTTATCCTTAGGGCAAGAATTGCTTGTGTGCCTAGAGAGCATTTTACACATCTATAGGGCTTGGTGCAATACGATTTTGTGTGTCCATATTCTTGACAGCGGTAGCATTGAACAATGTCGTTGGTTTTGCGAGGTGGCTCAATATTTACAACAGCGTTGCCAATAAATTTTACGTTATATATATCTGCATTTTTATTATCAGGTTCAATGTCAAGGTAAAACATATTCAGTGGTTTTTTTTGTAATGCGACTTTTTATGTTACTTATATTTCTGACAATATGGCCTTTGGACTCCACATCATTTTTGATTATTTGTGTACTGGTGGAAAAGTGTAAATTCTTAATGACAACCCTGAATGCCCTCTCTTGCTTCAATTGGTATGTGTGATAATTGACACCTTCGTCACTAAGAGATTTAGCTAGTTTTCTATACTCTTCAATAGACTTAACCATAATTCTTAAATGTCCATCGCGTTGAGATTTTTAGTAGAATTTGTTCTTTTCTATTTTGGTACCAAGGTAGGCGAGCATTTCCCCAATGTTAGTCACGTTCGACATGAATATAGGTGGCGGCTTGGCAAAATTAATATCGTTGTCATCAGTCCTTATTTCGATTGTTTCTTTGTCTTCATGTTCCATTCCATTGTTCTCGCTCAGAAGAGCGAACTTGTTGTTGCTTGTGCTTGCTAAAATATCCGATGCAACTGTCTTTTTCGGAACCATTGGAGAGGAACCGTTTAATCGTTTGGTTGCTTTTGGCTTCACATTCTGCCAGCTGAACACGTGCAAATCATCCTCGTCGTCACTCATGTTGACGGCAAAGCGTCAACTTTTGGAGTTTATTACCAGCTGAAGGTTTTTGTTATGCTTTAGAGAGAAGCACAACTAAAAGAGCAAAACTAAGATTCACTGTTATTTGTTGAAAGTTTGACAATTTAGCGAAAAAATTTTGCGCAGACTCAGGCACGTCTAAACTCAATGAGTGTTCGATCACGACTGTCCATAAATGAAGAAGCGAATTTTCCTGTCGCAGCTCGAATCCTACGCCTCCTGATTTCTGGAGGCGACACCATCGAACAAGTAATAAATATTCGGAAAGAAGTAAAACAGCTTTTAAGTAGAGGTCACTTTCCAATACGGAAATGGTGCTCAAATGAACCAAAGGCTCTCGACGGTGAACTTGGCTCAGACTGCGAGAAGACCATAAAATTTCATGACGGAACAGACATCACAAAAACGTTAGGCTTAGTCTGGGATACTGGATCTGACAGCTTCTTGTTCCATTTTTCAAATAACTTTCCAGAAAAGCCGGCAACAAAGCGGTCAATACTCTCAGCGATAGCCAAATCGTATGACCCACTTGGCTTAATCGGCCCCATCATCTCTCGACTCAAAATCTTCATGCAAGCACTATAAGCTTCATTGGGATGGAGGTTTACCGCAATCCCTGCATTCGCTATGGACGGAGCATATAACACAAATTTCTACAGTCGCCTGTCTACGATTCCCTCGGTTTGTTCTGGAGCCAAATGCCTTATACCAAGTCCATGGTTTTTGTGATGCCAGCTTGTCGGCGTATGGTGCATGTATTTATATTCGTTCAGAAATCAATGGATCTGTCTCAGCTCAGCTGCTTTGTTCGAAATCCAGGGTAGCGCCTCTGAAAACACTGACCATTCCCAAACTTCAGCTAGCTGCTGCGCTTTTATTGGCCGAGTTGATTTGCAACATAAAGGAATCTATTGGAATATCATGTATATTTCACTGCTGGTCTGACTCGACAATCGCACTTGCCTGGATACGTCAAGCGCCACCAGACTTCAACATATTTGTATCAAATAGAATCGCGCAAATTCAGGAACGGACGAATGGAATGTCATGGCGATATGTTCACTCTGAATTAAATCCTGCTGATATCCTTTCTCGTGGATGCTCACCATCTGATCTATTGACATCAGTTTATGGAGTAACGGACCTTCTTTCTTGCAGAAAAGTTCAGCAGATTGACCTATTAATCCTGTCCCTGAATCAAATTTGCCTGAGCAGCGTAGGAGTGCCTTAATACTTACACATCCAGCAGGTGACATATCTTATAGCTGCAAGTACCAGAACTCCTTCGGTAAACTTCAAAGAGTTTTTGGTTATATACACCGATTCCTGCTTAAATGCAAAAAAGAGTCTCAGCTCAAAGGTCCACTTACAGTTGAGGACATTAAAGGAGGAACTCATATGCTTTTGAAATGTATTCAGCGACAACATTTCCCTGAAGAATAAAAGGCCTTAAAGTCTAAAAAGCAACTGTGTCCTAAAAGCAAAATCGCATCCCTACAACCAATATTTGACAGTGATGGCTTAATTCGCGTTGGCGGACGGCTTCAAATTGAATTACGATGCAAGGCACCCTATTATTCTGCCTAATAGTCATCCAATCACCAGCGCGATAATAATTCATTTCCATCAAAAATTCCTACATGCTGGTCCCCAAAGCCTTCTTGCTGCCCTGCGTCAGAAATTTTGGCCAATGGGAGGGAGAAAGTTCGTCTCTTCAGTCATTGGCAGATGCATTCGATGCTTTCGCTTGAAGCCGAAAATTGTGGAACACATTATGGCACCACTTCCTGCAGATCGTGTTCAGCTAACCCGGCCCTTCTTTGTAAGTGGAGTGGATTTTTGTGGCCCATTCTATTATAAATCGTAGGTCCGAAACCGTTTCATTCATCGCGGCGTTTAGGAGATTTATCAGCACCAGAGGCAAGCCAAACACCGTATGGTCCGACAATGCTACCAATTTTGTTGGTGCAAAGAACGATCTAATTGAATTGGCAATTTATACCACCACGCTCCCCGCACTTTGGTGGCCTTTGGGAGGCTGTGGTCAAATCTGCGAAATATCATTTCTATCGCGTCGCTGGAAGTTACAATTTAACATTTTTAGAGCTCAGAACCCTTGTCTCTGAGATTAGCGCTATATTAAATTCTCGTCCACTTTGCCCCATTACAGAGAACCCTGATGACTTCGAGATGTTAACACCAGGCCACTTCCTCATAGGGTCCTCCTTTGCAGCCATAAGCGAACCAGATGTCACTCACCTGGACTTGAATCGGTTGAGCCGCTGGCAGCGAGTTTGCCAAATGAAGCAAACTTTTTGGCAAAAATTGAGCACGAGCCATCTGACGCTGCTTCAAGAGCGAGGAAAATGGCGTTCGTCGAAGCAGAACTTGCAACCTAACAGTGTTGTTGTGATTAAAGATGACAACTTGCCCCCTCTTATGTGGAAACTAGGCCACATCGAGAGTACGATCAGCGGACAAGACGGCGTTGTTCGAGTTGCCAACATTCGCACAGCCACTGGTGTGATCAGACGAGCCTGCAGTAAGATTGCTGTTCTACCCCTGGAGACCACAACGGTTGAAACGCTTAAGCCTTCCAACGGGGGGAGCATGTCGGAGTAGACCGCAAAAGTTTTAAATCAATATTAAATGCAATGACCTTGCGCGCCTTCTAACTTAATCCAAAAGCTCATGCGTAAAGCTGCACTGCTGATTCCGCCTACGCACTTTTTCCTCTCTTTTATTATCTTTGTTACTTTTCATTACTTTTAAAATAAAATAATTAATATAACAGAAAATCCATAAATAAAACTCTAATGAAGAATACTAAATTGTAAAACTAATATACATAAAATACAAAATAGATCGTGATTATAAATTTATATACGAAATTTTATCGGCGAACGGATTTGTCACCCTTTGTTTTGGCGCGAAGGAATTAAAAAATATTATATTCCTCAAAACAGACTCTAATTGAAGCCATAAAATGATTTTGAAACAGAAAATGTAGTAATTTTTCTCGGTACCAGTGATTGTTTAATAAACGAAATTCGGCTCCCCGACTAAAATAAATTTTAAACATTTTTACATAATTGTTGATCTTCTCGATGTTGCTTTTGTTTTGTGGGCAATCAGCCACCCAGTGTCCCTTCTCGCCGCACGCATAGGAAGTCCCTGGCTCCCTTATGGGTTCTGGCAATTTTGATACAGGTGACATCGTGAATTGCAATTATAGCACCTGTTCCCTTTGCCACTGCTACGAGCTGCTCCCGCCTTCTTCACGCTTTCGCTATTGACTCTTTGGGCTGGAAGCTTCACATCAGCAAACGCACGTTTAATTTATATAATATTGATGTTAAGCGCACTAAGATTTTTTAGTGAACCTTAATTTCAAAAAACAAAGAGGCGAGAATTATTCACGTTATAAATTGTATTTATTTATGTTGAAGCTTGGCCGAATGCCTTGCTTGCATGTAACAACGAAAGAGATCCAAAAACTAATGTAGATTATGCAGAAGCTGGGCCAATTGCCTAGCCTGCAATATACTAAAGCAAGATCGAAAGCAAGATAAAAGCTCGTACAAGAGAACTTATGTGTAAGCTTAACCGAAAGTAAGCACAAAGAAGATGACAAAAGTAGGCAGTGCAATAACGCAATGATGCTGCTTAATAGTGTGTACATATTTGAACTAACTATATTAGTTACAGTGTTTGGCGGGATTTTTAAATGCGAAAATATTTATGATAGATTTGTTGTGGCTGGCCCGAACATACTCCCCCCGTTGAAACCCTGTGCTTCAACCGAATCCTTAGGGGGCAGGCGGCAGAGTTTGTGCACAGCCCTTTTGATGACGCCAGACGCAGTTTTTAGTTCAGCAACTCTGCATATTCCATCCTTGCCTGGTATTAAGGTAATCACTCTGGGCAATGGCCATCGCATACTTGGTAGACATTCGTCCTTAACGAGTACTACGTCATTTAATTTAAGAGGTTGCGTGGAAGAACGCCACCTTGCCCTTTGCTGTAAGCTTGTGAGGTATTCTTCTCGCCAACGATTCCAAAAGATTTGTTGTAGCTGCACCATACGCTGCCAACCATCAAGCCTGTTGTAGTTAAGGCTGGTCAAATCAGGCTCAAAAATGTTTTCTGAAGGGCCGCCAAAAAGAAAGTGTGCAGGCGTCAACACATCTATGTCATCAGGGTTTTCTGTAAGAGCAAGCAAAGGTCGTGAGTTTACAATTGCAGAAATTTGACAAATGAGAGTACGAAGCTCGTCGAAATTTAACAGAGCTCGCCCGACGGATCTATAAAGGTGATGTTTGACAGTCTTCACCGCTGCCTCCCAGAGTCCGCCAAAATGAGGGGAGCGAGGAGGAATGAAATTCCACTCAATGTTGGCTGCCAGACACCAGATACGAATTTCTTCTCGATGCGAATTAGTTGTCATAAGCCGTCTTAGATCAGAGAGCTCATTCTTGGCTCCTACGAAATTGGTGCCATTGTCTGACCATATTTTCATAGGCTTGCCACGTGTCGCTACGAATCGCCTTAAAGCTCCAAGAAATGCAGCTGTTGATAAGACCTTAACCAACTCCATGTGAATAGCCTTGCTTGCAAAGCAGACGAAGACTCCAATATAGCATTTAATGGGGGATCTGTTCCGGACTTCCGATTTGTAAAAGAAGGGACCGCAGTAATCCACACCAGTAACAGAAAAGGCTCGTAAATATTGAACGCGGTCCTTGGGCAGGTCTGCCATAATGGGCTCCACTAACTTCGGCCGGGCTCTGAAGCATATCATGCATTTACTCACAGTATGAGCAACCGTTTTGAGACCGCCAATTGGCCAGAATTGTAAGCGTATGTTGGCAAGCAGGGCTCGAGGTCCAGCATGTAAGTTCACTTTATGATAATGGGAAATCATTGCAGCAGTGATTGGATGACGACTCGGCAAAATGATGGGATGTCTCGCACTATAATCCAGGGATGAATTTTTGAGACGTCCTCCAACTCGCAATACGCCTCTGGCGTCTATAAAGGGATTGAGGGCAGCTATAGAACTTGATCTCTTAATGGTTCTGGTTGATTGTAACTGCTTGAAGTCGTCTTGAAGATGGGCCAATTGCACAACTCGCATTAGAATGCAAGTACCTTCGTGTATGTCTGAAACAGTCAAATCATGATGTCTTAGTCTTTTAATAAATTTGTAAATAAAGCCAAAAACTCGCTGCATGAATCCGAAATTGTTGACCATTTTTGAGCTGGCAACTAAATCCAGTTGGGGAGACCTGACCATTAGCACATCTTTTCGCAACTCCAGGGTGGGCTTCTCTGAAGGATGTTGAGTAGGCCAATCAGCTCGAGAACTAACCAAGTATGCTGGACCATGAAACCACAGCTCGGAATGACCCAGGGCATCGGCATGGGCGCCTCTGGACAGAATGTCAGCAGGGTTTAACGATGTTGGCACATGACGCCATTCTACGCTACTACTAAGATCCTGGATAGTAGCCACTCGGTTTGCCACAAATGTGTTGAAACGAAATGGCTCTTCTCGAATCCACGCAAGAGCTACTGTAGAGTCAGACCAGCAATAAGTCGGTCCTTTAAAGATGCCCATCTGCTTAACTTCGGATACAAGTTTGGCGAACAGTAAGGCTCCACTTAACTCCAACTTTGGTATGGTTTGAGTCTTCAGAGGGGCTACGCGAGATTTGGAACATAACAAATGACTGGTCCGCACTTGAATTCCCGATACCACGTATAGACAGGCACCATAAGCTTCTTGGCTAGCGTCGCAAAATCCGTGTAGCTCAACATTAGCTTCAGGACTCAAAACGAATCTGGGAAAAGAGAGAAATGGTATGTTAAGAAATCCATTGCAGATTTCCTGCCAGGTCGTGTGAAGTTCCAAAGGTAGGCTCTCATCCCATGATAGTCGGTTTTTGCAAAGGCGTTGCAAGAATATTTTTGCCTTCGTAATCACCGGTCCAAGCAGCCCAAGAGGATCGTAGAATCGTGCAATGGCGGACAGGACCGATCGTCTACAAGGTTTGGAGTTGTCTTTGAATGGAGACAGCGAAAACAGCAACCGGTCAGAGGAGGCCTCCCATACTAAACCCAATGTTTTAGTGACATCGCTGCCGTCATCAAATTTTAAAAATTTCTCCTTTTCATCTTCTGCAAGCCCATTAAGCACTTCGGGATGACTGGAGCACCATTTTCTAAGTTTGAAATGACCTCGTGCTAGAAGACTAGTTGTCTGGGTCATTTTCTCCACTGCATCAGATACTGTATGACCTCCTGAGATAAAGTCATCCACATAAAATTCATTAATTACAGCTGCCGCACCAATGGGAAAATCGTCTATTTCATCCTTAGCCAATTCCTGCATTGCTCTCACGGATAGAAAGGCGGCTGCCTTGGTGCCATATGTGACGGTGTCTAATTTATAAATTTCGATTGGATTTTGAGGAGAATCACGCCAAAGTACGCACTGATAGAAACTGTCTTCTTCGTTGACCCTCACGCATCGGTACATTTTGCATATGTCCCCAGTTAGAGCGACCGGGTAGGAACGGAAACGAATAAGTGCCTCGAACAATTTAGGTTGGATGCTAGCACCTGCCATCAGAACATCATTGAGGGAGTATCCTGTTGAAGAGGCAGCAGATCCATCCAAGACTACTCGAAGTTTAGTCGTTGTGCTGTCTTTCTTCACTACACAGTGATGCGGCAAAAAATATTTACAGCGGCCTATTAAACCAGGAGTAACCACCGACATGTGCTTCAGATCCAAGTACTCCCTTATGAAGGCTGAGTACCTTTCTTTCAAATCAGGATGGCGAGTCAACTTTCTTTCCAGGTTTAAAAATCGCTTGTATGCTTGCGTGTAAGATTCGCCCAACAGTTCCAGATTGTGCTTGAATGGCAAACGAACAACATACTCTTCAGAAAGCATACGAATACAGCCCTTTTTGAAATGTTCTTCAGACTCTTGTTCTTCCTTGCTTCTTGGATGAACAGGCTTCTCACAACCTTCGAGTTCCCAGAATTTTCTAACCAACTCTTCCAGGCGATAGTCAATATGATCCACGTCCTTCTGCATAACCACAAGCGAATCACCTGAAGTTTGATGAGTTCCTCCAGCTACAACCCAACCAAGACGAGTCTTCTGGAGAAGTGGTAGCTCAGGGCTGATTTTAATTTGGCCGACACAAAGAAGGTCATAGAATAAGCTGGCACCAAGTAAGAAATCCACTCGTTGAGCCTTGTTAAAAGACGGATCAGTCAATTCTATATTGGGAGGAACTTCCCATCCCTTAATATCCACATCGATGTTGGGCTGACAGCCAGTAATGGTTGGCACTACCACGGCAGTGAAGGCGGCGGCAAACTGTGAGATTCTCGATTTTAGAGACACATTTACAGATGAGTTATTTGTGGCTACGGCTACGTCTCCAAGTCCTGAAATAAAGACCGAGGACTTGTTTCTTTTTAATTGTAGTTGATGAGCCATATGCGCTGTGATAAGATTTAGCTGAGATCCTGAGTCAAGCAATGCTCTACAAGGCACGAACAAACCATCTCGATTGCGCACGAGGACAACAGCGGTAGCCAGGAGCACCACATCATAGGAGGAATCTTGGGTATAAAGAGAAGTGGATGGATCAGCACATGCTCCATTCGAAGATGATGACGATGGCGAGCCAGGTTGTAGCACTTAAAAATGAAGCAGCGAGTGATGCTTTGATCCACAAGAACGGCAATTCCCAGCACTGCAAAACTTGGTTTGATGTCCTTGCTTCAAGCAATTGTAGCAAAGTCCCAATTTTTTAACCTCCTTATGTCGAAGAGTAGGCGATAAGTTTAAAAATGTACCACATGAATATATTTCGTGAGTAGGCTCCTCACAAAAGGCGCAACTAGGACCTGAATTTACCTGAGCTGCAACGAAAGACCTTCTGGATTGGCTAGTACCCTGATTCGATGGGCTAATACTGGTCTTATGCAAGCTCATGGCATGCTGTACGCTTTCTAATTCTTGACACCGATTATCCAAAAATATGTAAAAATTGTCTGCAGACGGCAACGATTCCTTAAAGTTCAATGCGGCATGCCTTTCCCAATTAGATTGCGTTTCAATGTCGAGTTTTTGCAATAACGTAAAAATCACAATTGAATCCGCGATTTCGTTTGGACTGCCCAGCGACTCCAAGGCTCGTCTGTGAACGTTGAATTTATCGGCAAAGTCCCTCAGCTTCCCAGATGTTGAAGACTCCACTCTCTTTAAGCCAAGGATCTCCTTGATGTGTGCCTGAAAAATTAGACGCTTGTTATTAAACCTTCGCTCTAAAATTTGCAATGCAATTGTATAATTAACGCCTCTGTTGCCAAGCGAAATAATATTTCTGTGTTGTTGTTGTTGTGATGTTGGTCAGGCGTTTGCTTATTTTGACTTGCAGTTTTTTCGTTTGTTTTCGGCAATTCTTCTTTGCGCTGACCTTCGCTGCTGCCGCTGACTTCCAGACTAACGTTGTGCTGCTCTTTGTACACAGCGTTGGTTGCTTTGTTTTCTTCTTTGCCTTCGTTTGCTTGCACATAAACTTGTCGTTGTTGTTGTTCTTCTTTAAGTTCTTTTAACTGCATTTCAAATTTGCGCATCATTTCGAGTATGTCTTTCATTGTATTGTCCTCTCTTTCTGGCGCACACACTGTTTCTTTCAGCAGAATTGGGGGTTGATCAATTATCAATAATCAAAAATTGACCAGGATCTCCACGTTTCTCAATCGAAATAGAATTCAGGCGAGCCACCAACTCTGCCCTGTAGTTTGCATGTTCAATGTCGCCAGCCACTTCTTCAATGCTGACAAAGTCAACTTATTTAACTCGAACTCCATTGTGGATAAGGACCACTTCTGATCTGTAGGAGGCCAAAGTGATTAGTTTCGTTTGTTAAAAAAAAAAAATTTTATTGTTGACAAAAGCAGTGTTGCCTTAAGACTATCGATTGAAGACTGAACTTATTCTACCTAATAAATCCCTACTTATACCAGACTTGCTGGCAGAGGCATTGGCTGTGCCGTCGGCTTTTGGTGTTGTAACTTCCTGAGTCGGTGAGAACGCTGATCGCTGTAAGTTGCTGAATTCTTCCAAGAAGTGTTTTCGGCGGAAAGTGCAGGTGCAGCTCGTGGCTTATGGCGGATGTTGGCCAGACGCTAATTCAGCAGGTTACTCTACACTTACGAGTGCACGTGTAGGGCACTGCTTGAGAACGAAGTAATTTGTGGTGTTAACTCTTCTTTCTTTAAATTCGAACGTCCTCGGTCGATAGGGGCTGGGCTGAATTCTGTCGTCTTTCGCTTTGTAAGGTGCCTTATTAGAAGTGCACCCAGAATCAGTAATATTGCAGATATGATGATTCCGTCACTGATATGGGATGACGTCTTTAATAGGCTGATAGCATGGGTGTTGTTGACGTGTAGCTCTTTCATCATCTCCAGTGTTAGTATTTCTTCGTATTTATTCAAGGTTTCTTCTGGCTGGAGAATCGCTGGCAGTGGTTTGTAGTCCACATGAATATCGGCCGCATATTTTTCACCGTTGATCTCTAATGTGTTGGGGAAATTTGGGGGAAAGTATACAAGGTAAAGCTACTGACTGCGTCCAACTTGGTGGGCGCCAGTGTGATCCTTGTCCCTGCTTTTTTCAAGTCGACGCACTACCTCCACGTGGTTTTCCCTGGATTGTAACTTAGCATCCGTTGAGTTATAAACCAAAGTGCACGGCGGGATCCTAATCCTTAAATTAGGTTTTGGCGTAGGACTTGATATCCACCCAAGGAAAATATTACATCAGTGAAGAATGCAAGAGGAGCCTCGGATAGATACCTGAACAACGTTGACGACCACGGCAAATTCAAAAAGGATAATGATTTGAGAGTATGCACCTGGAATGTACGCACATTGTACAGAACTGGTGCCACTCAGTATCTAGTGGATACTCTCAGCAATTTAAAGGCTGACATTACGGCTATTCAGGAAATACGATGGAACGGAGTGGGATGCAAGAAGCAAAGGAATTGTGACATATACTACAGCTGTCATACTGATAGGCACGAGCTTGGTTGTGGATTCGTCGTAGGAGCCAGGCTACGGAACCGAGTCTCACAGTTTACACACGTAAACGAGAGACTTGCGACGATCCGAGTAGCTGACAAATTCTTTAACATCAGTTTTATCTGTGCGCATGCCCCAACGGAGGAGAAGGACGACGCCATCAAGGATGCCTTCTATACACAACTAGACCGAGTGTATAGCCGCTGCCCGTCGCATGACATTAAGATCCTACTCGGGGATTTTAATGCAACACAACAGCACAGGGATGCCTTCTCAACTCGACTCTCCGGCCGACTTGGCCAGCTCACTCCAACGCCTACAAATACTTCAGATATGTGGACGTACATATCTACCGCCATTAACACTTCTGTTGTGGAAACCCTTGGATCAGGAGTGTCAGGATGCGACTGCTGCAAAGAACGCTGCATACAGGCGGACGCTGCAAGCAGGAGCTACACGAGCAGTGGTGAATATTTATAGGATGCAGAGAAGAGAGGAGAAGCGCCTTTTCAGGAGGAAGAAGCAGGAGATGGAAAGGCTTGAGTGTGAGAAGTTGGAGAACAGCAGGAGCAGGAATGATGGAGGGTCAAACGGATGACTCAAGGGTATAAGTCTGGATCGCTTGCCTGCAGGAGTGATGATGGAAATCTTGTCACAGATGCAGAGACCGTACTGAGATTATGGAGGGACCACTTTGAAAGTCTTTTGGCTGGAGACAACCAAGAGTCCGATGAAGAAGATCCACTAACCCCAATCAGAGAAGATGGTGTTGAAGTTCCCATCCCTAACTATACGGAAGTCGAAGTCGCCATAAAGCGACTTAAAAACAATAAAGCCGCGGGAGCGGACGGCTTACCGGCTGAATTGTTTAAGGCTGGAGGCGATGAGTTGGTAGGGTGCATGCACCAGCTCATTTGCAACGTATGGTCAGCGGAAAGTATGCCCAATGATTGGAGTCTCAGTATGATCTGCCCCATTCTGAAGAAGGGTGAAGCAACACAACGCACCAACTATCGTGGCATCAGTCTTCTTCCCGTCGCATACAAAGTTCTCACGACCGTAATGTGTGAGAGACTTAAACCATATGCTGAAGCATTGATTGGACCGTATCAATGCGGCTTTCGTCCTGGCCGGTCCACAGTCGACCAGATCTTCACATTACGTCAGATCCTGGAGAAAGCGTATGAGAATCAAATCGACACCTATCACCTGTTTGTTGATTTTAAAGCTGCTTTTGATAAACCACGGCGAGGTTGCCTGTACACCACCATGTCTGAGCTTGGTATTCCTGTAAAGCTAGTACGGCTTTGTAGAATGACATTGAGCAACACCATCAGCTCTGTCAAGGTAGGAAAGGACCAGTCCGAAACCTTCAATACCAGGCGGGGTCTCAGACAAAGCGACTCGCTATCTTGTGTGCTCTTCAACCTGCTGATGGAGAGTGTCATAAGGAAAGCTGGAGTGCATCGGGTGGGCACAATATTGGGACAGAAATGTGTCCAGCTCCTTGGTTACGCTGATGATATTGATATTATTGGCCGTACCAAGCGTGATGTGACTGCGGCTTTTGGAGCAATTGAAAGAGAATCGGCTAAAGTTGGTCTAGCGGTGAATATGGGGAAAACAAAGTTTATGGTGTGCAGTAACAGAGAGTCGCGGCGTCTTGATTCTCATCTTACTGCTGGAGACTATGACTATCACGCCGGCTTGAATTATCTCGATGTTGGGGATGTGTTGTGTTGTTTATCTTCGTGCACGTAGCCAATTGCCTTTTACTAAGTTTGGTATGCAACTAGTGTTACTTATGTCTATTATATCTTTATGTCTACACAAATTTACTTGGTTGTATGTTTTGCAACTATTTTTTTCAATGAAAATCGTATTCTTACATCTAATTATATTTTCGTTTTCGATTTTGTTTACAATATTTCCTTTCTTTATCGGTCTTATTAATAATTTTTCGCATAGTTCAATTTATCTTTTCTTTTTTATTTATCTTTTCAATCATTAACCTGTTTATTATAACTTGATTATTATTATTTTGCAGTGCATTATTAATCTTTTCTTTTATTATTTCGAAGTCGCTAAAGTCTGGAGAACCCGCTATCCACTTCCAAGTGGCTCCTAGGGCATCTATATGTCTTTTTCTTCTATTTTTGACTTTTAGGTTGTCCAGCATGTGCTGAGTCCCATGAATCTCTTCTTCAATGATGGGAGTATTGCATCGGACGGACTAATGCTTTTTCTGAATGTTGAATTAATGAAGTCCAGTGTCTTTTGATATTCGTCAAGGTTTATTACGTGTACAATTCTATAGGTGTCGTTTTGGACTTTGGCTAGTCCAGTAGTCATGGTAATAGTCTCGGAGTTTGAATAGTCCATTACCTGGACGTCTGCTGCACAAGCAACGAATATGCTTCTGGAAAAGTTAATTGCATCTGAGACCTTTATAGAAAATTCTACCAGATTCTGTTATTACTGTAGTATTCTTGTCTTCCTTTACTCTTTCTTCTTTAAATTGGGGAGACAGTTTGGTTCCTAATCATTTATTAATTTTTACAAATATTTTATCTCCTGGTGTATATTGTTTTATTAACTGCTTGCTTTTGTTGTGGTAATCTAAATCTTCTTGTTGTTTTTTCTCTATTTTATTAGCTGTATTTGAACTTTCTAACTTCAATAATTCTGGGACATTTGCTACCTTCCTACCAAAGAATAAATCTTCTTTTTTTTTCTTGTGGAATGTATTGAATAATTATAATTTAAAATTGATCTTTCGAGAAGGTCGGTAAATGAGGTATGAATTCTTTCTGCTTTTATGCATTATTTTCTCATTATTTCTGTTAATGTCGAATGAAATCGTTCGACCTGACCGTTGGCTGAGCTATTGTATGGGGGTGTCTTGTAGACTTTAATTTTGAACTGATCTTCAAGCATGTGTAGAATCGGACCTGAGCTTAGAGACTTTTCGTTATCAATCACAACATTTTCGGGAACGCCAAAATTTAGCAAAATCTCTTTGAGCGGTTGTTCACGTTTTGAGATGCTCTTGAGTTTACAATTTTTACCTGGGCAAATTTTGAATATTTGTCGATTGCAGTTAGTATGGTTTGTTTGTTTGTAAGGTATAAGTCAATATGTATTATTTGTCCTGGGTATTGTGGTATAGGAGTACTTTGCAACATGGGCTTATTTGGATGTCTCTCATACTTTTGTTCTTTGCATATTCTACATTCTTTGATAACTTTTTCCATATTTCCCCGCATCTGAGGAAAATAGTATATTTGTAAAATTTCTTCTTTGTTTTCTACATGCGAGTTACCAACCGTGGCTTGGTGAGGTAACAATGTTTTACTCAGTCTCGTATCCTATTTTCGAAACCATTAAATGAAAACACGTCTAGTCTTGATAAATTCAACAATCGGAATAATTTTATTTGGCATTAATATGTTGCCTTATGTGTTTGTATGCTGTTCGCAGACAGCTCTTGTATGTGTTTGTGTTTGTGTGTGTGTATGTGTATTTGTATGTATCGATGCTGTTCTGCTCCGTGTTTCCGCGAAAAATGCCTCTTCTATGGTATTGAATGCCGATCCCGTTGTACTGAGTATTGCTGCTGTCCAGAGTCCAATGGGGTACACCCGAAGTGGTAACTCCTCCCCTCCTAGAATGATATAGTAATCTAGTATATATATATATATATATATATATATATATATATAT
>JBAMCM010000176.1:0-44981 GCA_037075145.1 Scaptodrosophila latifasciaeformis
TATTCGATAAATTTTACCCTCAAGAAATTTTTTTTTTTTTTTAAATTTGCACTTAAAAATTTTTCTTAATATTTTTTGTTATTATTTTTCCAATTTAAAATTTTTCCTTTTCAATTTTTCTTTTCTTCTTTAAAATTTGTACTTAAACAATTTTTTCCTAATATTCCAATTTAATATTTTTCCTTTTCGATTTTTCTTTTCTTCCTAAAAAATTTGTACTTAAACAATTTTTTCTTAATATTTTCTTTTATTATTTTTCCAATTTAAAATTTTTCTTATCAATTTTTCTTTTCTTTAAATTTGCACTTAATTTTTCTCAATATTTTCTTCTATTATTTTTTCAATTTAAAAAATTTTTTCATAGCTTTTTATCTTCTTTAATTTTATCTTTTGCACTTAATTTTTTTTTTTTATATTTTCTGATATTTTTATTTTTTTTTTCTTAAAATTTATCAATAAAAAGGAATTTTCTTCGCTTACAATAAGAACAGCATTCCGGCGACTCTCCAGTTTTGGCTTCTTGGATGTCTTCCTTTTCCTCCTGTGGCGCTGCGGCTTAGCGGCGTTTTGTTTATTCACTTTAATGGCCGGTCCCTGCTCGGGCGCCAATTAGAAAACTTGGTTTGTTTTCTTTTTAAAAAAAAATAATTCTTTATTTTTTTATCCTTCGTTTACAAATGGTTTCTTAAGACTGACTTAATAATTATTCAAAGTTCCCTACTTATTACTGACCACTGCTGCCCGCTCGCTGCTGCTGCCGTTGTCGCTGCAGCCGCTGTTGACGTCGCTGCTTTTGTTATCTAAGTTTTGGGTCCCTGGTTGCACCCAAAGTGTCCCACGGTGGTGTCGTTGGAATTTGCTGACTCCATGGCACGTGGAGTTGGTGCACTTGGCCGTTGATTTTGGCAAGTGTGGGAACGCCTGTTGCGTAAGATGTTTTTTATGAATTCTTAGCCTGCACTTGTCTTTGGTTTGGCAAGTGTGGGAACGGATGTTGCGTAAGGTGTTTTTCATAAGCTGTGTTCTTAACTTATACAAGAAAGCGCGGTTAAATTTGCAACTGTTCGTCGAACTTTTCACCGAATTATGAAAGGTAACTGTGCAAATATATTTGTTTTTAATTTTGCCGAATTGCAAATTAAATGATCAATTGTATTTAGTTATTTTCTAAAACACTTTCACGATCACGTCGGGGTCACCAAATGTTTTGAGGAGGGCATTGATTTATGCCACCTAGTTCACGTTGCGAAGGGTGTGACGCGAAATTGTTCTTTATAAAAAAAAAACCAAACACTAAATTAAGAGGACAGAGTTTGTTGTTTTAGACTTCACTTGTTTTCAATATTTTATTGGTTTATAATTAATTATTAATTGCGCGACAGCGGCTAGCGATTAGTGCGAACGAAAGCTTAGCGAAGACTAGTTAAAAAGGAATGAGTTTCCATGCGTGTACATAAGAAGTTTTACAGAGTGAATATTAGCATAAAACAGATTTAGTGATAATAAGCAACAATGAGCAAGTAAGAACAATTGGCGGGAGAATTTACGTTATATTTGAATTTGATATTTGAATTTGAGTTTTTAAGATAGGTATTAGGTTTGAACATTATTTATGTTTTGTTTATTGTATATGTTGTTGCATTGTTTGTGGAGGCTTTGATCTGCTCCCGACAACGATTTTCTCCGAAACGTTAACGACGACTTTGCTAAGATTTTAATAAAATATGGCTTACCGTGCATATGCACACAAAATTGTTTTCATAACGAAAAGTTTATCGACGCTGGCTGAATGTTTTTGTACAACAAATTGCATGGACTGCCATCAGTCGCCATGAATTCACAATTTATGTGGGTTATCAAATCACATATCTGTATATGTATGGGATCGCGGCTTCGCGCGTATTTGACAACCCACTCACATGAATTTTGTGAACAATACAAAAATACGATTTTCTCCGAAACGTTTACGACGACTTTGATAAGATTTTAATAAAATATGGTGAAAAATGGGGTCCTTCATATGGCATACCGTGCATATGCACACAAAATGGTTTTCATAACGAAAAATCGATCGACGCTGGCTGAATGTTGTTGTACAACAAATTGCATGCACTGCCATCATTCGCCATGAATTCACAATTTATGTGTGTTACCAGGTCACATATATTTGTATGGGATCACGGCTTCGCCCGGTTTTGACAACCCACTTAAATGAATTTTGTGAACAATATAAAAATACGATTTTTTCCGAAACGTTAACAACGATTTTGATAAATTTTAAATATATTGTGGGGAAAAATAGGATCTTTCACATGGCATACCGTGCACATGCGCACAAAATTGTTTTCATAACGAAAAGTTTATCGACGCTGGCTTAATGTTGTTGTACAACAAATTGCGTGCACTGCCATCATTCGCCATGAATTCACAATTTATGTGTGTTACCAGGTCACATATATTTGTATGGGATCACGGCTTCGCCCGGTTTTGACAACCCACTCACATGAATTTTGTGAAGAATACAAAAGTGCGATTTTCTCCGAAACGTTAACGACGACTTTGATAAGATTTTAATAAAATACGGTGAAAAATGGGGTCTTTCATATTGCATACATGCACACAAAATTGATTTCATAACGAAAAGTCGATCGGCGCTGTTTGAATGTTGTTGCCATCATATTTTCTTTTACAAGAGGAAAACCTGCCGAAATGAATGCTCAGCCAAGTCCGTGTATGAATCCTCAGCAAGCTGGGTTGGAAAAAGTGAGCCGCATTACAAAATTAAAGTACGCGTAGCAAATTAATTTTTTTTATTTTATTAAGGTGTACCGATGGATAAATGAATTGTCGCATCCGGACACACGGGAGACGGCTTTGCTAGAATTAAGCAAAAAACGCGAAACCGATCTGGCACCCATGTTATGGAATAGCTTTGGTACTACGTGTGCCTTACTTCAGGAAATAATTAACATCTATCCATCCATTACGCCGCCGACACTGATAGCCCACCAATCGAATCGCGTATGCAACGCCTTAGCTTTACTTCAATGTGTGGCCTCCCATTCGGAAACGCGCACTGCCTTCTTACAGGCTCAAATACCGCTTTACCTTTATCATTTTCTATCAACTACATCAAAAACACGACTATTCGAGTATTTACGTTTAACTAGCTTGGGCGTCATTGGTGCCTTGGTGAAGACTGATGAACAAGAGGTCATCACTTTTTACTAACAACCGAAATAGTACCACTCTGCCTCAGCATTATGGATAGTGGTTCCGAATTAAGCAAGACTGTGGCCACATTTATAATACAAAAAATATTGCTCGATGAATTCGGCCTTTCATATATTTGCCAGACCTACGAGCGCTTCTCTCATGTAGCCATTACCCTGGTAAGTGCATATTCAATTTAATAATTTCTAATACTGAATAGGGTAAAATGGTTCTACAATTGGCCAAGGATCCATGCGGCCGTTTACTTAAGCATGTCGTGC
Organism: Scaptodrosophila latifasciaeformis; assembly: GCA_037075145.1. Taxonomy (NCBI): domain Eukaryota; kingdom Metazoa; phylum Arthropoda; class Insecta; order Diptera; family Drosophilidae; genus Scaptodrosophila; species Scaptodrosophila latifasciaeformis. Next base: position 3,495 of record JBAMCM010000176.1, read on the forward strand.
GCTGCTATTTGCGCCTCTCTGACAATCCCCGGTAAGAAAAACATGAATCCCTTGTATTTATGGGAATCCATTCTCATATGTTGTAAATGTAAAAAATTTCAGGGCTCGCAAAGCCTTGTGCTCTGGTCAATGCCTACCCGATCAACTGCGTGATGGCACTTTTGCCAATTGCCTTCAAGATGACAAGTCGACCAAACAATGGCTTCAAATGCTTATTAAAAACCTCGAATTCGGCACTGGCCAACAACAGGCCGATCCACGTCAAATTGGCATGTCGCCATTAGGCACTTAGGAACTTAGTTCATGTTTCTAACAAATTGTAAATTCAATTATTATTTTTAGTTTATATATATATGATTTTTTTTTATCTTTTTACATGTAAACACATAATCAATCAGGTTAAGAGAATTGTTAAATTGTTCAATTAGCATAAACATTCCATCCAAGTGGTGTTACTAGGATGGAATCAATTAAACATATTTCATTAGAACTGACTGCTCGGTCAATCAGGCAATGGAGAAATTAATAACAATAATAAGGAAAAATAAAAATAAACTAAGTTTACACACAAAACAAACAAATCAGACTTAATACTCTGGGACCCCGACTCCGACACTGATTTAAATATAATTAAATAAAATAGATTTATCGAATGTTTTTTAAACTCAGCCTAAGCATTTTAAGAATATAAATAAAGTTGATATAAAAAAAAGAAAGTTAGTATTAAATTTGAAACAATAACAAATCAAATAAAAATGTAATGTTCTAACAAAATTTCTTGCATATGCTCTCTCTCTCTCTCTCGCTCTCACCTGCACTTGCTGATGGCTCTACACGTATGTGCATCTCCCTCTAATTGATAGGAATAAAAATAATTTTTTTTTTTTTGCCTTTTTCACATTAATATAATTTGTATAATTTATATTTACACGATTATCTTTTGGACAATAGACAACATTACAAAGATATATCGAATATATATATATATTTCTCTTTCCTTTGAGAGTGGAAACACCCTCAATTAAATGAGTATGCCAACCCGCTGGATGGAAAACAAGTTGGCAGTCGAAAAAACAAGTTGGCAGCAGTAGAAGTCACGTTGAAAAGTTGCAAGAAAGTTGAAAAAGCCGCGGATCAAAGTTGTTTCATCCTCTGTATATTAAATCTTAAATCACTGTTCTTAACATTAATTAAACTTACAAATAAAGGCAAACTACCAATCCTTTACATTTGGGGGCTCAACCGCTCAAACGCCAGATTTCAAGAAGTTGTGAAATTATTTCTAAGAAAAGTGCGCACATGGAATCGAATGCAGGAAAGGACCACACAATCAATCTTCGGTCCAGTACATCGCAAGGTGGAAAAGGGGAGAAACAAAAGGCAGTTACAGTGCGGCAAGATGCGCCAATGGATGTGAAAAGAGTGGAGCAGACCGTTCAAGAAAATCAGGTGAACTTACAACAAATTATACAGCTGCTTAACCTGAAAATTCAAGCTGATGAAATCAAGCAAAATGAAGTAGGAGTGTCTATCGAAAGTTTCGCTAAGATTGTATCCGATTTTGATGGTGAAACAGTGCCTGTGGAAAATTGGATAAATAATTTTGAATTAAATGCAGAGGCATACGGCTTAAACGAGAAACAGAAATATGTGCATGCTCGATCGAAAATGACAAAGACCAGCGCAGCTATTCCTGGAATCAGAATCTGTCTCCAGCTACGAAGAACTGAAGGCGGCCCTCTTTGGAGAGTTTAAACGTAAGCTCGGAAGCGCACAAGTACACGAAAGGCTTGCTGAAAGGAATATACACAAAAATGAAAGCTTCCAAGAGTACATTTTGCAGATGCGAAAGATTGCTGCCTTGGGTAATGTAGAGACAAAATCCGTAATACGCTACATCGTCAAGGGTCTCAACATAAAAAGCGAATACAAATACCTTATGCACGGATGTAAGTCCTACGCTGAACTTAAAGAAAGGTATGATGATTATGAGTGTGCCAAGGAAGACCTTCCCAGAAAGCAGCACTACAACGCCGACAAGAAGAACTCTGTTTTTGGTGAAAGGAATCATGAGAGTGGTGGGAAACGTACGCACTGTTATAATTGTGGAGCCTCGGACCATTTGAGAAAAGATTGTACTGCAGAGACAATGTAATTGTAATGCGATGGAACAGGACATATATCAAAGAATTGTCCGCAGTCAGTAAGGTCTGTAAAACTTATCAGGGACATGAAACGTATGAAAGCTATCAAATTGAACAACATGGAGCTCGTATGTCTGGTGGATTCAGGAGCGGATGTCACTATCGAGAAAAGATCTGCGTTTAATGGTTTGACCGATGTAACATTGCAAAAGAGCTTTTCTGTCCTACGTGGCTTGGGCAAAAGCAATACAATTCCGCTGGGTGTGTTCATGGCCACTGTTGAGATACCAATGATTTTTGGCAACTATTTCAATAAAAAACACACGAAGAAATTTTAGTTTGATCAATGTTTAATTTATAGCCAAGATCACGCGACCGTTTGCACATACAGCTAATCGAATAGTAAAAATGAATATATGTATATGCTGCACTCAGCAGAAGGCCAAGGGCAGCTGTGCGAAAAATAGTGCAAAAGAAGTAACAAAAATGAGAGTTTTAGGTTTGACAATTTAAGAGACAATTTAAGAGAGTTTGAATTTGATTTAGGCAAACAATAGAAATTTATGATGCGTTTACTGCTGCTGCGCCTGACATACTCCCCCCGTTGGAAGCCTGTCTTTCAACATCATCAGAAAGGGGCAGCAGGCATAGTTTATTCACAGCCCTTCTTGTGGATCCTACTGCAGTTTTGAGCTCTGCAACGCGGCATTCGCCATCCTTTCCATGTATCAAAGTCGTCACTCTTCCTAAAGGCCAGCGCATGGGTGGGAGATTTTCGTCCTTTATGAGAACCACGTCATTCACCTTCAGGCGTCGATCAGGACTACGCCATTTGGCACGCTGTTGTAGAAGTGTGAGATATTCCTCACGCCAGCGATTCCAGAACTGTTGCTGTAATTGAGTTACACGCTGCCAGCCATCAAGTCGGTTGTAATTGAGCCTGGTCAGATCGGGCTCAATAACAGTACCTGGAGGGGCACCAAGAAGCAAATGGGCAGGAGTCAGGACATCCAGGTCAGCAGGATTTTCTGAAAGTGAAAGTAAGGGGCGAGAGTTAATCACTGCCGAGATCTGGCATACAAGGGTACGGAGCTCATCAAATGTGAGGATGCAGCAGCCAACCGAGCGATAGAAGTGATGCTTGGCAGTTTTCACAGCAGCCTCCCATAATCCACCAAAGTGAGGAGAACGAGGAGGGATAAACTGCCAGTCGATGCTATCGGCGAGGCAGAACTGATGAACCGCTTTCATATGAGGATCACTCAGCAAGAGCTTCTTCAGATCCAACAGCTCATTTTTGGCTCCGACAAAATTAGTGGCGTTGTCTGACCAAATTTGACTGGGTTTCCCGCGAGTGGCAACGAATCTTTTGAGAGCGCCAATAAAGGATGCTGTTGTCAAATCCTTGACCAATTCCAAATGGACTGCCTTGCTCGCGAAACAGATAAATACGCCAATGTAGCATTTGATGGGAGACCTAGTGCGAACCTCTGATTTATAAAGAAACGGGCCGCAATAGTCGATTCCAGAGATGGCAAATGCACGAAAACCTTCAAGACGCTCCTTTGGAAGATTGGCCATGATAGGTTCCAGAACTGTTGGCTTGGCTTTAAAACACACCACACACTTGCTAACCGCCTTTGAAACAGTTCTCAGACCTCCAATTGGCCAATACTGAAGACGAACTTTAGCCAAGAGTGCGCGGGGTCCCGTGTGCAAATTAGTTCTGTGAGTGTGCGTAATTATAGCAAGGGTAATTGGATGACGACGAGGCAGGATAATTGGATGTTGAGCGTCATATGGAAGCGATGAATTTCCAAGTCGCCCTCCAACTCGTATGAGTCCAGAATCGTCAATGAACGGCAACAAGGAAGCAATTGAACTTGATTTCTTAACGGCACCATTTGAACGTAGATCTTTGATGTCCTCCCATAAATTGGATAGCTGAATTACTCGTAAGAGCAGACAAGTACCACGATGCACGTCGGCAATGTTGAGTCCGGGATGTTTTTTCCGATTAATGAATTTATACATGTATCCAAACACGCGCTGCATGGAGGGGAAAGAATTTAAGTACTTGAGTCCTTGGGTGATATCCATATAAGGAGATTTAATTAGCAACAGCCTTTTCCGCAACTCAAGTGCGGGCTTTTCCGGAAGGACGCGAGCAGGCCAATTATCACGCTTGCCAAGGAGATACGTAGGCCCATTAAACCAAAGTGTTGACTCAGCCAGCACCTCAGGAGTCGCTCCTCTAGACAGTATATCAGCAGGATTGCAAGCCGTGGGAACATGGTGCCACTCCATGTCAGACGTAAGCTCCTGAATAGATGTTATGCGATTCGCTACGAAGACGTTGAATCGGAAGGGCTCATCATTGATCCAAGAAAGTGCAACGGAGGAATCTGTCCAACAGTAGTATTGGCCCTTAAAAATATTCATGTTTGAAATTTCATGCATCATCTTGGCCAGCAATACAGCTCCACACAATTCCAACTTTGGTACCGAAAGAGTTTTTAAGGGGGCGACTCGGGATTTTGAGCAAAGTAGATGGCTCCCTGGTGTGCGACCTTTAGAAACAATGTAGATGCAAGCTCCATAAGCTTCCTCACTGGCATCGCAAAATCCATGGACTTCCAGGCTGGCATCTTCCATTATTACAACTCTTGGAAATGAAAGTCGTGAGACACTCTGGAAACTATTGCATAATTCGATCCAGGAAGTATGTCGAGCCAAAGGTAAGCTCTCATCCCAAGTCAGCTTATCCTTGCAGAGCTGTTGAAGAAAGACTTTACATTTTGTAATAACTGGCCCTAGAAGGCCAAGTGGATCATAAAAGCGAGCAATGGTGGCCAAGACGTAACGCCTACATGGCTTGCCACTCGTATCTAACGAGGACAAGGAAAACAAAAGTTGATCGGATGCCGGATCCCAAGCAAGGCCAAGAGTTTTTGTGATGTCGCTTCCATCGCTAAACTTCAAGAATTTTTCCTGTTCCTCAGAAGCAACATCTCTAAGGACCTCTGGATGGCTGGAGCACCACTTTCGGAGCCTGAAGTTGCCTCGAGAAAGAAGATTGGCAGTTTGGTGCATTTTATCAATAACTTCCTGAACTGAATTGCCTCCAGAAATGAAATCATCCACGTAGAAATCTTGGAGCAGTGCAGCTGCCCCAACTGGAAACGAATCCCTTTCATCATATGCCAACTGATGCATTGCACGAACAGATAGAAATGCTGCTGACTTTGTGCCATAAGTAACAGTATCCAATTTGTACACATCCAAATCTCTATCTGGTGCATCCCTCCATAAGATGCATTGCAAATAATTATCAGGCGAACTTACTCTCACACAACGATACATTTTGCAAATGTCTCCTGTGAGAGCAACCAGATAAGTGCGAAAGCGTATAAGAATGCTAATCAGCTTCGGTTGAATAACAGGTCCTGCCATCATGACATCGTTGAGGGAATAGCCAGATGAAGTTTGAGCAGAGCCATCAAAAACTACTCTTAGTTTTGTTGTAGTACTATCCTCCTTAAATACACAATGATGCGGCAGGAAATATTTGCAGAGAGTAATAGACGTAGGAGCAACTCGAGACATATGGTTTAAGTTAAGATACTCCTTAATGAAGGTAGTATATTCGACGCGCAGGTTTGGGTGCCTCTCCAATTTCCTTTCCAAATGAAGGAATCGACGGTATGCTTGATTGTAGGACTCTCCAAGTGAATCAGCAGTGAGCTTCAAAGGCAGGCGTACAGAGTATTCACCAGTAGACAGACGAGTAAAATTGTCAACGAAATGCTTCTCGCATTCCCTTTCCTCTTTGCTGAACCTTGGGCCGGTGACATCACAAGTTTCTATTTCCCAAAATCGGCGAAGCAGTTCATCGAGACTGGCATCCAATTGCAGGGGTTCATCATCTTTGTAGTTCTGAGCAGCCATAAGCGATGTGTTGCGCAGTCTTTCACCACCACCTGAAACTATCCAGCCCAACCGAGTTTTCTGTAGTACGGGCAATCCTGGAACCAACTTAATTTGACCAATGCACAACAGTTCGTAAAACAGGCTGGCACCAATGAGAATATCCACTCGCTGAGGTCGATAAAATGCAGGATCAGCTAGTTCGATATTTGAAGGTATTTTCCAATTTGTGATATCAAGGGCTATACTTGGCTGGCTGTCGGTGATCGTTGGAGCAACAAGTGCTGAGAATGTGGTAGAGTATTCGGAGATTCTAGATTGCATGCAAATGTTAACAGTGATGCCATCAGTAGCGACGCAAGTGTCGCCAAGACCAGAAACCGTTGCTGAAGATTTGGTTTTCTTTAGCTGAAGTTCATGAGCAAGCCGAGATGTAACAAGGTGTAGCTGAGAACCAGAATCTAGTAAGGCTCGGCAAGGAACCAATGAACCTGAGCGATTTTTAATGAGAATGACTGCAGTGGCCAGGAGCACCACATCAGTCTGGAGACTTTGGGCAGCAAGAGAGGTGGATGGTTGCGGTAATGTTGCAGTAGAAGTATTTGGCACTGCTTCAGAAATAGAAGAAACAAGGGACGAAGCATTTCCTTGGGATGCATCTGGATGCAGTAGGGTGTGATGGCGTGATCCACAGACGCGGCAATTCCCTGCATTGCATGTACGGGACTGGTGTCCTTTTTTAAGACAGTTGAAACAAAGAGCGAGCCTTTTAGTTTCATTCTGACGAAGGTCAGATGAGCAACTTAAAAATTTACTACATGAGTAGATCCCATGGCCAGCGATTTCACAAACAGGGCAGCCAATTTGGTTAGTTTCGGATGCAATGAAGGCCTTTTTACTGGGGTTAGTATAGTTTTTTCCCACCTGAGAGCTAGGCGAGTGAGAGCCCATAGCGTGCTGCATGCTTTCCAACTTCTGGCATCGCTCTTCCAAGAATGTAAAAAACTCTTCTGCAGTAGGTATGTTGTCCTGTGTCGCATTCTCCTCCCAATTGGTTTGAGTCACAGGATCCATTTTTTGGAGCAGAAGGTGCACAATCATGCATCCAGATATTTGGGCTGAAGTTCCTAATGACTCCAATGCTCGCATGTGTTGAGTCAACTTATCGGAAAACTCCCGAAGTTTTACAACTGATCCAGTTTCCACTCTCTTGAGCCCAAGAATCTCTCTGATGTGTGCCTGAAAAACAAGACGTTTATTATTGAAACGTTTATTTAAAATGTCCAGAGCCACACGATAATTGGGACTGGAGATTTCCAAAGATCGAACCGCATCCAACGCCGGGCCGTTCAGACATGAACGCAGATGCTGAAGTTTTTCAATTCCATCCAAATCGGGATCCTTATCTATCAGCGAATTGAACACTGACAGAAAATCCGCATACTCCGTGTATCCACCAGAAAATGTGGGCAGCTTAATTTCGGGTAATCGCGTTCTGTGAGCCCGACCAACGGTGACATTCGATTGATCAAGAGTATCGGCCGGCCGGAGGGTGGAGGAGAGTAGCATTTGAGACTGACATTTCTCAAGATGTACTCTTAACCGCGACTTCACAGATATCACCAGCATATCAAAGTTTTCACGCATTTCACTACCTATCTCGTCATAATCAAGCTCTTCCAAATCATTATGAGCTAAATCAAATGACGTTTGCAGCTGGTCGAGAAATTCCAATCTAACTGTTAACTCGGCTGATTGGAATGAAATTATTTTCTCTGGTGCTAATGCTGTATCAAGTCGGCTGGCACTTTTGAAAATAGAGTCAACTTTACGTTTTAAATGACGCACTTTATCCACCGAAAGGGTCACTGTGTTTTCCATCTCACTAGGCAGTTTGAAACACTAGCACAAATCACTTTATTTGGCTCAGCTGAGCAACAGAATATGTTCAAATCGCGAAGAAACTGCTGTACAGGCAATGACAAGAGTCGGTTTGTATGTGTACTTATTTACTGCGCAAGACACTGTAGGTAGAAAAAGTCATAAACCGCAACGGGACGAGTGCAAATAACGGATCTTGGGTGCGCAAGACACTGCAGGTAGAAAAAATCATAAAACGCGACGAGTGCAAATAGCGGATCTTGGGCTTGTTGTTGTTTTTTAGAGTTAAATTGCATATGAGCACTTGCAAAATATGTCGATATTTATGCAATTTCATATAACAATTTGCCTTTAAATATTAAATATCTCGCCGGGGCCTCCAAATGTTGAGATACCAATGATTTTTGGCAACTATTTCAATAAAAAACACACGAAGAAATTTTAGTTTGATCAATGTTTAATTTATAGCCAAGATCACGCGACCGTTTGCACATACAGCTAATCGAATAGTAAAAATGAATATATGTATATGCTGCACTCAGCAGAAGGCCAAGGGCAGCTGTGCGAAAAATAGTGCAAAAGAAGTAACAAAAATGAGAGTTTTAGGTTTGACAATTTAAGAGACAATTTAAGAGAGTTTGAATTTGATTTAGGCAAACAATAGAAATTTATGATGCGTTTACTGCTGCTGCGCCTGACAGCCACCGTTTGTGTAGACGACGTTGAAATGCTTCAAAGAATTTTTGTGGTACCAGATGATGTACTGGAACATGATGGTATATTGGGCGATGACTTTTTTTCAAAATGCAGAAGTGTTCGCGATGAGAATGGCTACAACTTTTCACCGCTCAAATCTCAGGAGGATACGTCTGAGATAAACCAGATAAGTATGATGAATATAGTCGAAACCGGAAATGAAATCGATACTCCTTCACAGTATAAGGACCAAGTTTGCAAGTTGATTGACGAATATCATCCAAAGAAAGAGCTTGCAGATTCTTCTGTTCAACTGGAAATCATACCAGATGGGCGAATCGTTCCGTTTCGTCATCAACCAAGTAGACACCCCCCAATTGAATGTGACGCCATTGAAAAACAATTTGAAGATTGGGCGTTGTCAGGCCATCTACTTCAAGTTTTGCCAGTAGAGTTGTTGTGGTCAAGAAGAAGGATTCATCCTACAGAATCTGCGTAGACTATCGCCAGCTCAACGCTATGGTTTTGAAGGACTGTTTTCCCGTACCATTGATGGATGACGTGTTGGAGAAACTGCAGACAGCAAAGGTGTTTATTGTTATGGACCTGGAGAATAGTTTTTTCCACGTTCCCATTAAGGAGTCCAGCCGTAAATACACAGCATTCATAACTAAGTCTGGTCTCTACGAGTTTAATAGAGTAACTCGCCGGCTGTGTTTATTCGCTTCATTAATGATGTCTTCCAGCATCTTGTAGCTCGAGATGTCCTTCAGTTGCATATGGACGACATTATTGTCTACGCCCAATCCAATGAAGAGTGCTTGGAAAAATTGAAGCTAGTACTAAAGGAGGCAGAAAAAAGTAACTTACGTATAAAATGGAAAAAAATGTCACTTTCTGAAGAACACAATCCATTTTTTGGGCCATACTATTCGGAATGGTGAGATGTCGCCAGGAGAAGAGAAAACTGAGGCAGTTAAAAAGTTTGGGATGCCTAAGAACGTAAAGGCGATTCAATCATTCTTGGGACTAACGGGTTTTTTTCGAAAATTTATAAAGGACTATGCTGCTATAGCCCGCCCATTAACAAACCTATTGAAGAAGGATGCAACGTTCAAAATGGAAATCGCTGAAGTTGCTGCGGTTAACAGGTTTAAGGAAGCTTTGTGTCAGGCGCCCGTACTAAAAATATATAGCCGAAGCGCTCCAACAGAGTTGCATACAGACGCATCAAAGAATGGTTTTGGTGCAGCGCTTTTACAAAGTTTTGAGGGGCAGTTGTATCCTGTATATTACTGGAGTAAAAAGACGAGTGCCAGTGAGTCGGCTAGACATAGCTACATTTTGGAGGTTAAGGCTGCATACCTCGCAATGAAAAAATTTCGCCACTATCTGCTTGGAGTTAAGTTTAAGCTGGTCACTGATAACATCGCGTTTTCGCAAACTGTAAAAAAGAAGGATATTCCAAGAGAGGTGGCAGAATGGATTTTGTATATGTCAGATTTTGATTATAAGCCCGAACACCGAGCAGCAGAGAAGATGAAGCATGTGGACTGTCTCAGCCGGTTACCGTATGGGGTATACACAATCTCTTCCGAAATTTCTTCTCGCTTGAAAATTTCTCAGGAAAAAGACGCACACGTCCAGGCAATTCGTGAGATACTTAAGACCCAGCCGTATAACGGATACAAGTTGAGGGGAAATATTCTGTATCAAGTATATGGAGGAAATGATCTGTTGGTTGTACCTAAGACAATGGAACGTGAAATTATCAGTGTAGCTCATGGAGTCGGTCATTTCGCAGCTCAGAAGACAATACATGAAATTCGGCAACAGTTTTGGATACCGCACTTGGAAAATAAGGTCAACCAGGTTATCAATGCTTGCATTCCATGTATTATAACAAACAAAAAGCTTGGGAAGCAGAATGGATTTTTGAACTGCATCGAGAAGGGTGACAAACCACTGCATACATTGCACGCTGATCATTTGGGTCCGATGGATACAACAAACAAACAGTACAAGTACATATTTGCGTTGGTCGATGGATTTTCAAAATTCATATGGCTATTCACTACAAAGTCGACAGGTGCGGACGAGGTGTTGAAAAAGTTGGAGGAATGGTCGGGTATGTTTGGCAATCCTAGCCGAATTGTAACCGATAGAGGAACTGCTTTTACTTCAAGCGCATTCGAAGACTATATGAAATCAAATGGAGTGGAGCACGTTTTAACAACAACTGGAGTTCCCAGGGGCAATGGTCAAGTCGAACGTATTAATCGATCGATTCTATCTGTTATCTCGAAGTTATCCCATGAAGATCCTGCGAAATGGTATAAATTCGTACCTCAGGTCCAAAGAGCTATAAATTCCCAAATTAATTGTTCAACAAAGAAGTCGCCGTTTGAATTAATGTTTGGAGTCAAAATGCAGAACAAAGTCAGTGATAGGCTACTGTCGTTGGTGGAACTGGAAATGATTCAGGATTTTGATGCTGAAAGACAAAAACTTCGTGATGATGCAAGGAACCAGATACAAAAAGCCCAAACGCTCTACAAAACTGGCTATGATAAAAAACGCAAAGGAGACTTTATTTATAAACAGGGCGACTTGGTGGCTATCAAACGCACTCAATTTGTTGCAGGACGTAAGCTGGCCAGTGCTTACCTTGGTCCATACGAAGTTACCAAAGTGAAGCGCAAAGGTCGATATGAGGTTCGAAAGGCTGCTCAAATAGAAGGACCGAATATCACCTCTACCAGTAATGATTGTATGAAGTTATGGAAATATATTGGAAGCAACGAAGACGCTCTGTCGTCTGGGACAGACGAAGATTATCAGGATGACCGAATGTAAGAATGGTAACCTTTGAGAGTGGAAACACCCTCAATTAAATGAGCATGCCAACCCGCTGGATGGGAGGGGAAAACAAGTTGGCAGTCGAAAAAACAAGTTGGCAGCAGTAGAAGTCACGTTGAAAAGTTGCAAGAAAGTTGAAAAAGCCGCGGATCAAAGTTGTTTCATCCTCTGTATATTAAATCTTAAATCACTGTTCTTAACATTAATTAAACTTACAAATAAAGGCAAACTACGAATCCTTTACATATATATATATATATATGTAGCCGATGCTCGTCTCGTATACTTTAATTTAAACACTGAGAATTTAGTTTAGTTTTATAACATAATTTATTGTTAATTGTGAAATTAAATGCGTTTTAATTGATACAAAAAAAAATATGGAGCTTGAGCACACAACCGACACAACTGACTCTCTCAATTCGACTCTCTCTTTTCAATAGATCTTTTTTTTATGTATATCGCGATTGCAGAGTTGGATCACAACTTGACTCATCCGATAATATTGTGATTTGATGACACGATTGATATCGATATTTAATTAAAACTGTCGGCCACTTCTAGTGTTGCGCACCGATCCCACATATATTTTTTCTTTTTCTTTTCTTCTTTTATTATTATTTGTGTGTATAGTTTTAGTTTAGTTTTTTTTTTTATTATGATCTGGTTTTTGTATTATCATCAGCTCCGGGCACAAAAGTCGTCTACAATCATGCAAAAATCCTAATTGCCTTGAGTTCGAAATTTTTTGTTGAGTATCAGGAAAATTTACATTTATAAATATTTGTATATATATAAGTTAACAACTGAAAAGAGCATTCAATGTATCTGATTTGACAACTAAGTAGATTTACATAAACAGTACCCTAGCAACTAAGTAGTTTCACACAAACAATGCTGACGCGCCCAAATAAGTTCGACGCCCCGAGCTAAGAACGTCCAGCAGCGGTAATCGGACACTGCCCATCCGGAGTGCCGTATTGCGGTGCATGGAATGCTGAGTCGGCGTGCCGACCACGACTTCATGGCGTGATGCATTGGAGCTAGGGTAGACTTATGCTTTGAAATATTTTTGTATTTAGTTCTGTCCAAGACCCGAAAGCTTACGCTTATCATTAAACATTGCTCCGGCTTTAGCCGTTAAAACCTTTGTCTTATTATTGATATAATTGCTGAGCTTAAGGCCAGCAATTAGGGAGTAAAGTAAACTCTCCAACATAATCATCGTAAGAAGATTTATTATAACCAGCCAGCCAAACTCCACAGAAGCAGCAAACGCCGCTGGACTATATCTCAACTAACGCCCGCACACACGAGCATTATACCGAGAGGAGAGGACTGGCGTAATTGGCGCCCAACGTCATCAAAGCTAACAATCTTAACAGGCTAGTTAAGTTACAAAACATGTAAGTTTGATGAGTGAACTCAACGGCATACCCTCAAGAGTTTCAAAAAATAATACAACCAAGTGAATAGCTCAGCTGATGAACAAATAAAGTGACAGTGAGGAAGGTTATTGCATCTCTTTGTGACTTGTTTTCCATTTCGTACTTTGCAAAGGAGAATTTTTTTAATTGCATTCCCCAAGTGCCTTATGTTTCTTGCGGCTAAAGGAATTTTTTTTCCGTGTTTAAATTAAAATCAACCAGAAATTTTTTGTTGTCAAATTTTTTGTTTGGTGTGAAATTGTCAGTGTCCATTCCTTTTCTCGCTTAACGAAATTTCGTTGCCTCATGAAAGCCGATCAATTGTGCTCGGAAAAAATACATTTGTGTAGTGCCAACTATTAGTCAATGAGCTGGGCGAGAGAATATAGGGATATTAAAGTCGAATACGATAGCGACGACGGGTGGGATTTAGAACCACAAGGCTTTCGCTCTACGACAAGTAATTTAGAACCACGAGGCTTTCGCCCTACGACGAGTAACATAGAACCACAAGGCCCTACGGCAAGTAACATGGACGCTGCCCAGCTACAGGCAATAATATCTGGGGCTGTCAGCCAGGCCTTGGCCCAGCAGGAGGCTAGGCTGACACTTTCATTCCAGACACAGTTAAATGAGGTTAGACAACAAATGCAAAGCTTGTGTGTGGAAGCACCACAAGTGGAAGCTTACAGGAAAATAACGGTGGACCCAAACATCCAATGTGAAGTCAAACTTGACATTGTGAAAACCATGCCAGATTTTGTGGGAGACCAAGATGAGTATGTGTCATGGCGACAGTCGGCCGTGGACGCATATCAAATTTTCAAACCATATCAGGGCAGCGAGGCACATTACCAGGCCGTTTCTATTATTAGGAATAAGATTAGGGGATCGGCAAGGGGGCTGCTGGTTGCCCATAACACAGTCTTGAACTTCGATGCCATAATTGCTCGATTGGACTGTACCTACGCGGACAAAACGTCGCTGCGCGTTCTTCGACAGGGACTTGAGACAGTCAGGCAGGGAGAACTTAGCCTTATGCAGTACTATGACGAAGTAGAAAAACGATTGACACTAATAACAAATAAGATCGTCATGACACACGAACCGGACAGTGCTGTTTTATTCAATACAGACGTTAGAGAAGATGCCCTCCATGCGTTCATTGCGGGTCTCAGGAAACCATTGAGAGCCATGGTGTTGCCAGCTCATCCCAAAGATTTGCCCTCAACCTTAGCTTTAGCTAGGGAATCCGAGGCAACCATAGAGCGCACTAATTTTGCTGCCACGTATGCAAGGGCTTTGGAGGATAAAACACTTACCTGTGAGCGGCGAAAAAATCAAAGCCACTCACAAGAGCCACAGGGAAGAAATAGCAGGGCTGAAGATGGCCAGGGGAGAAACCCTCATTTTTATAAAAAACAAAATAGGCCCCAACAGAATAATTCGGCTCATAACACAAACAACTACCATAATCGGTCACCTGAACCTATGGAGTTGGGCTCCACTGTGACACAGTTTAGGCAGCCGACCGCCTTCGGAAACGGTCAAACCCCAAATACCAGGGAAGAGAGTATTCGAGGCGTTAAAAGACCAGGTTCCACACGCATGACAGGTCAGAGGCGTCAGAGAGTGCAAAATACCATGCAACAAGTTGACAGTGAATATGAGGGCGTGGCCGCAGCGGCCGTGGCCGAGATAGGTGATGAGTCTGACGATAATGATCAGGTAAATTTTTTAGGGAACGCTCCCAACTGCCGTTCATCGAACGCCAGTTGCAAGGGAGACAATTAAAAATTCTAATCGACACAGGGGCGGCAAAAAACTACATCAAGCCCGTAAAGGAGCTAAGAAATGTGATGCCGGTCGACTCCCCTTTTACAGTTTGTTCCATTCATGGCTCTAACAGAGTTCGCCAAAAATGTTTAATGAATATTTTTGGAAAAACAGCTGCGTTCTTTCTCCTGGACGTGCTAACACCTTTCGATGGCATTATAGGATTTGACCTTCTAGCTCAAGTGGGAGCGAAGCTGGACGCAGAGAAAGGTACAATAAATTATGGTTCTGTTTCCGAAAAGCTGCAGCACCATACTTGTGACAGTGTAAATTTCACTAACGTGGATGACATTGCCGTACCAGAATCCGTAAAGGATGAATTTCAGAACATGATCAAAAACAGATCTAAGGCATTTTCAGCCTCAAATGAGGCACTGCCATTTAACACTTCTGTGGTCGCCACAATTCGAACAAGTGATGATAAGCCGGTATACTCCAAACTATACCCGCACCCCATGGGTGTATCTGAGTTCGTAAGGCGGGAGATCGCAGATTTGTTGCAAAAGGGCATTATTAGAACTTCAAGGTCGCCTTACAACAACCCGACATGGGTTGTGGACAAGAAGGGCCATGATGATCTGGGGAATAAAAATAAGCGTTTGGTTATAGATTTTAGGAAACTTAACGAAAAAACCGTCGCTGACAAGTACCCAATGCCAAATATTCCCATGATACTGTCGAACTTGGGTAAAGCCAAATATTTTACGACACTGGATTTGAAGTCCGGCTATCACCAGATATACCTGGCCGAGCATGACCGCGAGAAGACCTCCTTCTCGATAAACGGCGGAAAATATGAGTTTTGTCGATTGCCGTTCGGTCTGAAGAATGCGGGAAGCATCTTCCAAAGAGCGATCGACGACGTCCTGCGAGAACAAATTGGCAAATCATGCTACGTTTACGTAGATGACGTCATTATTTTTTCTGAAAATGAAAAAGATCATGTTAAACACATAGATTGGGTTTTAAAAAGCCTATGTGATGCCAATATGAAGGTGTCCAGCGAAAAAACACACTTTTTTAAGCAAAGTGTTGAATATCTGGGATTCATTGTAACCAATGGTGGTGCAAAAACCGACCCAGAAAAGGTGAAAGCCATAAAAGAATACCCAGAACCGACAAATCTGTATGAACTCAGATCATTTTTGGGCCTAGCAAGTTACTATCGATGCTTCGTTAAGGACTTTGCGGCAATCGCAAGGCCTTTGACAGACTTGCTGAAAGGAGAAAATGGCTCTATCAGCAAGCACATGTCTAGGAAAACTCCTATTGACTTCGGTGACTTGCAGAGAGATGCATTTGAGAGGCTAAGAAATGTCTTGGCTTCCGAGGATGTAATTCTCAGATACCCTGATTTCAGGAAGCCATTCGATCTGACAACGGATGCTTCCGCGAACGGTATCGGCGCGGTTCTATCGCAAGGAAAGAGACCCATTACAATGATCTCTAGGACCCTCAAAGAAAGCGAGTCACACTATGCCACGAATGAAAGGGAATTGTTAGCCATAGTGTGGGCTTTGGGCAAGCTACAGCACTATCTGTACGGCACTCGCGACATTAACATTTATACAGACCACCAGCCTTTGACGTTCGCGGTGTCCGATCGGAATCCTAATCCGAAAATAAAAAGATGGAAGGCGTACATAGACGATCATAACGCAAAAATCCATTACAAACCGGGAAAAGAAAACCAGGTGGCCGATGCCCTTTCCAGACAGAATATTAACGCCTTACAAGATGAGCCTCGGTCGGACGCTGCGACTGTTCACAGCGAACTTTCACTGACCTACACGGTCGAAACTACAGACCAGCCATTAAACTGCTTCAGAAATCAGATCGTCATAGAAGAAGCACGTTCCCAACTAAAACGAAGCTTGGTGTTGTTTCGTAGCAAAACTCGCCACTTGATCAGTTTCACCGACAAAGGTAGCATTTTAAAAATGCTCAAAGAAGTCGTGAACCCAGACGTCGTAAATGCGATACACTGCGACCTGCCCACCCTGGCAAGCTTCCAGCATGACTTAATTGCTCAGTTCCCGGCTACACAGTTTCGCTATTGCAAGAGGGTCGTGATGGACGTGACCAATAGAGACGAACAGTTGGAGATTGTCACGGCAGAGCACAATCGTGCACACAGAGCGGCTCAGGAGAATACCAAGCAGGTCCTCCGCGATTATTATTTCCCCAAAATGAGCGGATTAGCGAGGGAGGTGGTTGCAAATTGCAGAGTATGCACCAAAGCCAAATACGACAGGCATCCAAAAAAGCAAGAGCTAGGAGAAACACCCATACCAAGCTACACCGGCGAAATGTTGCACATTGACATCTTCTCAACCGACAGGAAGCAATTCCTAACATGCGTTGACAAATTCTCGAAGTTTGCGGTGGTGCAGCCGGTGCAGTCTAGAACAATAGTGGACATCATGGGGCCCTTGCTTCAGCTTGTAAATCTGTTCCCTAAAATCAGAACAATATATTGCGACAACGAAGCCGCCTTCAATTCTGAAACTATCACCTCTTTGCTGAAGAACGGCTACTCCATCGACGTTGTGAACGCGGCCCCGCTACATAGCTTGTCAAACGGTCAAGTGGAACGGTTCCACAGCACCTTGACAGAAATCGCCAGGTGTCTTAAACTAGACAAAAAAATCGGCGATACTGTGGAACTAATCTTGAGGGCAACGGTAGAATATAACAAGACCCTACACTCGGTCACTCATGAAAAACCGGTCGAGATTTTCCACACGGGATCCGATGATCGCTGCCTAGACATTAAAGACAGGTTGATAAAGGCTCAACAAAACAACATCGAAAGATGCAACCCAGCTAGGCAGAACCGTACTTTTGAGGTGGGAGAAGAGGTATTCGTCAAAAACAACAGAAGGTTGGGAAATAAGCTGACCCCACTATGCACGGAACAAAAGGTGCAGGCAGACCTGGGAACGTCTGTTCTCATTAAGGGGAGGGTGGTCCATAAGGACAACCTCAAATAGGTTCCCCCATTTATAATTAATTAGTAAGCCAGATTTAAGTTGAAACACCGTGGTCTCATTCTGTGTTTGGATTACAGGTTCGCCCTCACAGCGCTCATCACCCTAGCGGTGGGAAATGCACGGATTACTGACTTTTCTCACGCCAACTACATCCCGGTCGTGGACGGAGATGTGCTTGTGTTTGAGCGACGTGACTACTTGAGACACGCGAGCAACCTTTCCGAGTTCGCTAGTATGATAAATGAGACAGAAAAATTGGCCGAGTTCTTTCCGCAATCACATATGCGCAAATTACTGGATGTTGACATAGATCATCTGAGAACCTCATTGTCCGTCCTTAAAATACACCATAGAATTGCAAGAAGCTTAGACTTTTTGGGGACAGCCCTTAAGGTGGTTGCGGGAACTCCTGATGCCTCGGATTTCTTGAGGATCAGGATGACGGAGGCGCAGCTAGTGGACTCAAATTCCAGACAGATTACTATAAACTCGGAGACTCAGAAACAGATAAACAAGTTAACCGACACTATTAATAAAATTGTCAAAGCCCAGAAAAATAATTTGGTTGATACCCCACATTTGTACGAGGCACTTCTGGCGAGAAATAGAATGCTGACAACAGAAATACAAAATTTAATTCTCACTGTAACATTGGCTAGAGCTAACATAGTAAATCCCACGATCCTTGATCATGCCGATTTGAGACCACTCGTTGAACAGGACACTCCAATAGTTAGTTTATTAGAGGCCGCTAGAATTAAGGTTTTCCAGTCCGATGAAATAATCCAAATACTAATAGCTTATCCTAGAGTCAAGGTCAGATGTAAGAAGATCTCCGTCTACCCGGTATCGCACCATCAAGTAATCCTACAGCTTGACGAAGACTCGTTGGCGGAGTGTGAGGAGGACACCTTTGCGGTCACCGAGTGCACTGAAACCACGCACAACACCTTCTGCGAGCGGTCTCGGCGCGAAACCTGTGCTCGTTCGCTCCATGCGGGAAACACAGCCCAATGTCGTACTCAACCTAGCCACCTGAGGGCAATAATGCCTGTAGGGGACGGCATCATTATCATCAACGAGGCAACAGCCCGCATCAGCACGGACGGCGGCCCGGAGGTGCTCGTTAAAGGAACGCACCTGGTGACCTTCGAGCGATCGGCCGCCATAAACGGAACGGAGTTCGTGAATTTGCGAAAAACTCTGGACAGGCAGCCTGGCGTGGTGAGATCACCACTACCGAACATTGTCGGTCATGACCCCGTGATGAGCATACCATTGCTACACCGCATGAACAACGAAAACCTACGCTTCATCCAGGGGTTCAAGGACGAGGTTGACGCCGCGGGCTCCCCCAAACTTTGGTTCGTGGCTGGAGTGATCCTGAACGTTGTCCTAATTGGTTCGCTCATCCTTTTTTTGGTATTAAGGAGAAAACGAGCCTCCATCAAAATACAGCGAACGATTGACAGGCTTAATATGACCGGGGACGGTCATGGTTCTGAGGAGGGGGGTAGTTAACAACTGAAAAGAGCATTCAATGTATCTGATTTGACAACTAAGTAGATTTACATAAACAGTACCCTAGCAACTAAGTAGTTTCACACAAACAATGCTGACGCGCCCAAATAAGTTCGACGCCCCGAGCTAAGAACGTCCAGCAGCGGTAATCGGACACTGCCCATCCGGAGTGCCGTATTGCGGTGCATGGAATGCTGAGTCGGCGTGCCGACCACGACTTCATGGCGTGATGCATTGGAGCTAGGGTAGACTTATGCTTTGAAATATTTTTGTATTTAGTTCTGTCCAAGACCCGAAAGCTTACGCTTATCATTAAACATTGCTCCGGCTTTAGCCGTTAAAACCTTTGTCTTATTATTGATATAATTGCTGAGCTTAAGGCCAGCAATTAGGGAGTAAAGTAAACTCTCCAACATAATCATCGTAAGAAGATTTATTATAACCAGCCAGCCAAACTCCACAGAAGCAGCAAACGCCGCTGGACTATATCTCAACTAACGCCCGCACACACGAGCATTATACCGAGAGGAGAGGACTGGCGTAATTTATATATAAATTTATATATCTGAAATGCATATGACCAAAACTTCTACCATTAAGAAATCAGCCTACGAAAACTGTAGTGGTGAAAAATGAATTAAATAAAAATGATGAGATCCATAAAATAAAACTCAGTCTCCATCCTTGGTTTAGGTGTCTAAGTCAAAATTTCGATTTGTTCTAATTGACGTCAATAATGATGAAATGAAATATTGAAATGGAATTAAGCCCTAAGGTGTCTGCCCACAATGAGACCTTGGAACCCCAAGGTTAATTGAGCCCAGGCGTTTTTATCCGGCTTTCGTTTTCAGAGGAGATTTCGATGGTTTTAGTTTGGTCGAATGCATACTCATATATAAATCAAAGATCACATAAAAATATAATAACTTTACACTCACAATTACGATCTCAAATGAACATTCACATTGAGAAAATAGTTAATCTATTTGAAATCCTGTGTTAGTGTGAATCAAAATCAAATACTTTCTTTATTCTTCGTCTGGACGTTTTTCATTTCCATCGACGGTGTCGGCCATTTTGTTGGCATCTTTTGGCTTTGATTCGTTGGCTATTAAATTGGCACATTGCAATTGGGGCAAGGCGTTCATCTGTTCAAATAAATCAAAACCGCTCTTCCAGACCAGGAGGTGGGCACGCAGCTTTAATTTGTTGCGATTTTTCGCCAAATGCTTCTCCATGGCGAAACCTTGACGAGCACAGGCAAAATCGCAAGCGCGCTGACGCAAAATCGGGCAAATGTCGTTGTTGCCATCGCCCACATAAAATACATGATCATAGCGAATGTTGTGACGCAAGTCCTGCTCAATGACAAAGTGCTCAAGGACACGTCCCTTGCAAAGATTACTGGCACTGAGCTTGCAATCCGATTGCTGGTGATAGGGGCGGACCAGTAGCTGCCCATTGGCATCGAATTCGGCAGGATTGGTGAAGACTGCCTGGAAGCAGTCGGCTAAATTGTGAGCCTTTAGCCATTCCTCGATGAAAACGCTATTCGAGTCACTGATGATGATCAGATCAAAATTGAGGCGCTTGTGCAAGTGCTTGATGAGCCTCACAAATCCGGGAACTTCGGGTATGCCTCGAATGTGCGCCTCACTCACTTGTTGACCATGCAGCAAACGGAAAACCTCAGCCATGTACTCGGTCCAGCAATCATTTTAAACCAATTCAACGAGAGTGGGTGAGCAAAGCAATTCGTTGGGCAGAAGGTCACGTATGATAGTATCCGTATTTTGCGACACAACCGTATGATCAAAATCGAAGGCGGCCAAGCGACGCCGCTGCTGCTGCAACGAAGCGGAGCTCGCAGCGGACGACATTTTTACTACGCCAATGCGAAAAAGATTTTGGGGGGAGGGGGGGGGCTTTTTGTTGGTATTCTTATTTGATATGAAAATGTTTCTAGAACTTGGTCACACTATGACACTAACGCCACCTATCAGAAAGAACACACGATACACAGCTGAAGTTATTGTTTTGTTTTTGCTTTTAGCTAATATATTTTTCTCACTCTCTCTTACGCCGAGTCCCCAATCGTTGCTGCTTCTTCTTGTAGGCGCCACCTATTTGGCAGCTCAGAAAAACAAAAATTGAACAAGTGTGGCACCCCTCTTATTAGAACGTCACAGCGACTTGTCAAAAATAAAAATTAGTGGTAGCCCAAACGTCAAGCCACGTCACTGACACTAGCACATACACTTTACTGGCAGGTTCGACATTCGTTTGGATATTTTCAAGAGAAGAAGAGGTGCGTATTTTGATTTGTGGTTTGTAAATATTTTAAATACAACAAATAATTAGTGAATACTTTGAATTTTAATAAGAAGCTGTTGCTTTCTTAAACTGAATTACTTCAGAGTTTTTGCAAAGAACAACAACTGCATAGGACTTAATAATCTTTATCTGTGACGGTGTTGTCGGCGTTGGCTGCCACGTCATTTGACGTTTCTAAAGCCTTCGCTGTCGTTGTGAAAGTTGTTGCAGTCTGTATTCTCAATTGAAATCTTCTTTTCTTTTGCAGACCATAACAGATATCATAACAGTCATGGACAAAGTAGTGAAATTCGCAGAGCCAGGACGCGCCTTTGCCAAGGACTCGATTCGTCTAGTTAAGCGTTGCACCAAACCCGACCGCAAGGAATTCCAGAAAATCGCAATTGCTACCGCCATTGGTTTCTGCATTATGGGTTTCATTGGATTCTTTGTTAAGCTGATACACATTCCCATCAACAACATTACTGTTGGCTCGTAAGACGGCAGTCGAACCCTAATTGCTGGCCCCCTTCAATGCCGGCGATCTGGCGATCAGAACAATAATCATCAACATTACTTTAGCATATTTTTTTCACTTTTAAAAGAATATTAATTAATTATACACTTTTTTTTGTGTATTGTTAAAAACAATTATGACATTCATTGAACGAATGCGTTTGTCACGGATTATAATATATGTAAAACGTTTCACAATATAATTATATATTGAAAACAAATACATCGTTAGTGTTGTAAGAAAACAAAACTACCGAGAGATTCGAAAATAATAAGGAAAACCAAATTTGAAAGAAAAACAATATGGATATCTTGTATCAATAGGCTGACATTAATAAACACCACCAAGTTTTCAAATATATACAAAAAAATTATAGCCAACTTTAATATTGCTTAAAAAGGGGATATTTAAAGGTATTTGGGTCGTTTAAATTTCACTGCCTCCAATTATTTACAAACAATGGAAGGCAGTTGGCAACGCTAGCGCTGCCGTATCATCAAAAATAAACTTCGTCACCTCTTACACCACGCTGGCAGCATTCATTCAGTTCAGTTTCATTTAAATTTTCCTTTAAAGTTTGGTTTAATTGCTTTTTGGCCAGGAATTTTTCCAAATCCAAGTAGGCTTTGCATTACTGTCATTGTACTCAAGTAATTTGTTTTTACCTCAGTCAGTTGTACTCCCTTGTTCAGTACGGATCTAGCTTAGTTTAGTAATAAGCATTTTGATTTTATAAAATAAATTTTTAGTAATAAAATATTTCTAAATTATTAACGTGTGATATTGTGAATAGTATTAATGAAACATGGACACCAAAACAAGTGATTTCAACCTCCCCCCCAGAGGACAGGTATGCAATTTCTTAACTTGCACAGTTAACATATTTTTAAATGATTCTGGGAAGTTTTTTTGTCCCCCTTCTTCCCCCCTTTGCTCAATTAGTCTGATGCCAATTAAAAATGCAGTAAGAAACATTTTTTTTTACCAATTTAAGATAGACTTTAAAATATTTCCAGCAGTTGTATAAGTCCAAGGGTACGACGCTAACACAGTGGGAGAAAGGAGAGTGAGAGAATTGGTTTCTTTGCAAACAGTTGTGGGCTCTCTCGGACCCACAAAAAAAGCTGGAAAAGGCTGAAAACTGCTGAAAAAGGCAGCAAATTATTATTATTATTTTTCTTTTATTTGGAAAGTCAAGAATAACGGAGCTCTATGCGCGTTGCCGTGTTTTGAAAAATATTCGTTAAAACGTTACTTCCAATTGGTTGGTGAGCGTGCGTTCGTCTTTAGGAAAGAATCAAATTATTTTTTGTTTCACATTCTCGCTTACGTAGATAAATTGACAAGAAAATCGTGTGACGAAGGCGATAAGATAAGATTCGCCGATCAGTCGATTAAATAATACAAAGATCGTTTATATTTTTTCCTTTTTTTTTTAATAAATTGTGTGTGTGTGTGTCTATGTGAGTGTTTCAAAAAATGCAATCAAGAGAAATACAACAAAAAAAAAAATACAAAAATACAAAAAATAAAGAAGAGCAGATCTTACCTGGCCGAAACCAAGAAATTGTAGAACGTGATAGGTTCTACTATCAAAATTCCCACAAAGTCTGCAAAATGTTTGGAGGTCTTGAATTTCTTTATCATAATTTATTCAATAATTTCTTGGGGGATTCATATGATATGGAAGACAGCGCATTCTATTGGATACGGCATCGTTTTATCGAATTAATTGACCCAAGTTATTATAACAATAAGCGAAGAAATCATTCCAAAAGTCTTAAGAGCCCAATTAGTTACAAAAATATCCATTCAGAATTATGGACAAAATTCTTCCAGTTATCAATCACGTGCTACACATTCAATCTGGAGCAACGCCTGCCGCTTATCAAATATGGAAATTTCGAAAACTCATATTTTGGCTACTCCGTGGCCATGCACACAATTAGCATACACAATCTACCGAATAATTCCAAATGGTAAGCGAATTAACCCAACTCAATCAAAAATCCGAATTAAGCTCCGCTCAAATCGAAAAGATTCATCGAATGATCAGCATCAGTCATTTTAGCGGAACTGGTTTTAAATTAAGAAAAAAAAATCCCAACGTTATCTTCGGGGTGCCGAAGATTACAGACTCTTTTCGCAGTTCTTTCTGCCGTAAATCACATGACGGGGTTGGTCAGTTAATAGGGCCGATTTCGATTTGTATGACAGCTATATGATATAGTAGTCCGATTTTAATAAAATTTAGCACAAACGCGTATATTTATGTAGAAAACGCGTTAGACGAGTTTTGAAAAGATCAGTCAATAAATGTGCGAGTTATTCCCTAAACCGATTTAGGTTCGTATGGCAGCTATATGATATAGTCGTCCGATCCTTACAAAATTTGATATATATATTAATTGCTATCATATGCATGCTTAATTTGAACAGGATCGGATAATAAATGTGGGAGTTATTGCCTAAACCGATTTAGGTTCGTATGACAGCTATATGATATAGTGGTCCGATCCGACCGATTCAAACTAGTGTACTACCTAGGTAAAAAAGAAGGCTAAATACCAAGTTTCAGCAAAATAGCTTTTAAGACGACGGAGTAAATCGCATAGAAACAGACGGACAGACGGACATGGCTATATCGACTCGTCTAGTGATTCTAAGTATTCTAGATGTAACTTTTGTGGGTCTACGATGTTTGGTTCTGTGCGTTACAAACATCAGAGCAAAGTGAATAGACTCCTTTTTCTTCGAAAAGAGTCTAAAAATAATAATAATATTTGCATATTTGAGTGTGTGCTTGTGTGTGTGTGTGTCTCAATTGTCTACTACTCTTTTTGATCAAAAAAAAAAAAAAAAAAATTCTTTGATTATTATTAATAACGCAAAAAAATTAACAAAAAAAAAAAAATTGCAAAAAAAAAACAGATTTCTTGTTATTGTTGTTGTTGTTTTTATTGTTTGAAATTGCAATTTGTTTTTTTAATGCGAAAAAACTTGTTTCTTTTTAAATTAATTAATATTGATTTTTTTATATTTTTTTCTCCTTTTTCTTTATAATTTCCAATGTGGATTTCTATGTCATTGGATTGGCAGTGGGTCAAACCAATTAGCAAAACTATTGGCACAACTCGGTTGGTCTCTCTCTCTCTCCTCACATACCTCCCCAGAATCATTTAAAAATATTTCTATTGCTTTGTAATTTTTTTTTTTTTTTTATATCTTTGTTTTTTGTTTTTTTTTTTTTTTGAAAAATTTAATTGGTTTTTATCCTTTCAAAGTTCCACCAAATGGCTCTTTTCCCAAGCGTTATCCACGCTCCCAAAGCTTGATGCAACGAAGAAATACTGGACAGATTACAATGCGTAGCATATCCTGGATGGGCCGCATCGATTCCAAACTAAATCCCATATGCTCTCTGAATGCATTCAAAGTGCATCGGGAAATTTTGAGTATGTATCTGCGTATCAAACCAGATGGAACCAAGGGCTTCTATCCACGCTATATGCATGTACAGTCTCCCAACAATATAATTATCAAAGATCCCAACTCACCTGACAATGTGATGTACAATGCATATAAATATCGTCAGATTTTGAACGAAGAAAGCACCCAATTTAAAGTGTTCAAGGCAACCGCTGGACCCGGCATTGAACAGCTTATAGATGGGGGACGTGGCGTGATCTTGGTAGCCGGGGGTAGGCAATCAGGCAAGAGGTATACCATGATAGGCGGAAGCGGAAATAACCGCGGCCTGGTCCAACGTACATTCGAGACGATTTTCCAAGTGGTCGGCAACAGGCTGATCGATCAATCTGTGGTACAGCCGGTTTTTGGTAAAGGATTCAAAATTGCCGAAAAGAATGTTCTCACAGACGAAATGAAAGTCAAATCAAATGAGCGTACGATCGAACTGCCCGCTGATGCTATCTGTAGACTCGGAGACTTTCAATACGATCAAAAGAAGATAGATGGTCAGATAAGAAAAAGCACCTATCTGGCCCGAGGATTTAATCGGGGATACCAGTCAAAGGATCTACGAAATTGTCGTGTTGCTGTCTTTGTTTCGGTAGTCGAACTCAATTCGAATGGATTGTGTGAGCTCCTCGTTGACGAACTCGAAGACCTAACCCCAAAGCCACTGCCACTCTGTGAGGACGAAAAGGGTAATATGTATTTGCATAATGCAATGCGACTAGAGGCTCGATCGGTAACCGAAGCAATGGGCTTAGTCAAACTGGGGCTTAAGCGGCAGGAAGAACAAAAATGTTTAGGTAATTTGATAATTACCATTTTTATGGTGCATGTGCCATATGATATGGCGACAAAGAAATTGAACAAGGACGGCGGGATTGAAGTCTCCAAACTGATTTTGGGGAAACTGGCGAGTCCTACAAGTGGTCGGACTGGACCTTATCGTTTGAGAGATGTCTCGATGTACCGGAGAGCCCAATATACCCTTTATAATTGTGTTCGAACATTACGCAAAAATCAATGGTGTATTATGAAGGGCGACGTTCCACAGCACACGATACCCTATCGAGAGTCGAGAATTACACATTTATTGAAGGACTACTTTGATGTTACCGTGCCGGCATCGATGACAACGATAACTTGCATTTCAAAAGATCCCAAGGAATATGAAGAAACCAAACATGCAATGCTTCTTTGTGATAACCATCATCAAATGGAAAAAAGAAAGATTAATAAACGCATGGAACCATCGAATGAACAAAATCTGGGAGATTGTTTTGATGAGTCTGCCTCGCAAACAAAGACCGAAGACTGTGCCACCTATTCTATAGATTATGACGACTATGATGAGAGACCTCTACAAAGACAATACTGCAATAAACCGAGCGATAACCACAGATCCAATCAAAACAATAACAATAACCATAACCAAAGTTCCTCCCAGAGCCCTAGCTCTACGTATAGTAGTAGTGATGCCCAAAATGATAATTACGACGATAGCTCTGAGAATCAGCAAAATGCCGATAGTATGCAAAACGTTTACACCTACCAAAAGGATTCCTATTCTAAAAATAGAAAGTACCATTAAGTTCTAACATGCTTTCTATGATGCTGATGCTGATGTTGTATGCTTTTATAATTTATTTATTTATTATTATTTTTTTTTTTTTTTGATTTTTATCTTAAGATTTTTCCAAATTTGGTTTTCATCAGATATTATTATATATCCGTACTGAACAGAATCAAAAGCTATACTGTGTCTATTTGTTTTCTTTTGAATACTTTTCAAATTTCAGCTGAATATATATGTTGTCTTAATCGGCCGATAAGACTTTTGATGAAAGCGGTGGCTCATAACTTTTTTTTTAAAGAAATTGGTAGGCCCACTTATGTCGGTAATAAATTGAGACCCCCATGTACGTGCTACCAGGTATCTATCTCCCTTTCCAGAAACCATAAAGTTAAGGAAGAAGAACTACCTGTTATATTTCGAAATATATGTATACCCATTCATTTGACATGCAGAAACGACCTCAAATGAGCTTACCTGGTAAGGAGAGTTGTGTCGGCTTTGGCTTTTTTTTTTTTGGTCATGATCAAGGCCAACCTCATTAAAACAACAAAGTCTAGTTACATATAGATGTGTGTGTGTGTGCGTGTGTGTGTGTGTGTGTTGGCAACCAAAAAGCCATTCGCACGTTCTTGACAGTTGCTGCACTTTGGATTTGATTTGCCCGGCACAAATCGATGTCATGTTCATCAATTTAACCAACTTCATACTTTCCACCCGTGCTCTCTGCTCACTGGACGTGTCTTTCACGCTTTGGGCGGTCCATATAACTTGAAAAGAAAAAAAAAAAAAAATATATATATATATATATATATATATACCATATATCTCTAACGAGTCGGTCATTGAGAGTTCGACTTATAAGGCCTTCGTGTAGCTCTCGCTCATTGACTGCTCAAAGTCAGAGCTATCAGCTTAATGGAGAGTATATATCAATGCAGATGGTAGCTCTACAGTTCTTTATTTGTTCGATCTGGTAGGATAAGATAGACTACATTGAGGTTTTAGGAAATTCTTTTAGATTCTTTTTTCTGAGGGGGTTGGCCTGCTTTTGTCCACTCCGTGTAAGTTTTGCCTGCTATTCCTATCGAGATCTTTGCACTTCCTTCAAGCATAACTAGATATTCCCTCCTAAGAGTTTCCCTGGGAGTTCCTTAGTTATTTTAGCAACTGGATTAACTTATGATCTTGTCATTGGCTCCCAAGTTTTTGAAGCTCTGTGTAAGTATTCCCCGGGAACTAATAGATCTTCCTACCTTGATTTGGGTGGGGATTCAGCTAGCTTAGCAGCTTTTTATCACATTGCTTAGCTTATGATCTTGTCATTAGCTGCCTAGTTTTTCAAGATCCCTGCAAGTTTTTCCTTGGACTTATACCTAGATCTTTCTACCTTGATTTGGGCTGGGATTTAGTTAGCTTATGTTCTTGTTATTCGCTAAGAACTTTTAAGCTCTTCGTCAGCATTTCCCACTTTCTTTATTCATGAACAATCATTTGGAATAATTCCTGATCTTGACCTTATCGCTGAGCCTTCAAGCTCCCTTTTAACCAACTTGAAAAGCTTAAGATCTTGTCCAAAGCCTTTCAAGCTTTGTCTGGAACTAATATCTAGGGATTCTTTGCTAAGATTCTGAAAACTTCCGATCTGGCCATACACAGGCCTTTGCTATCAAGTCTCAAGCATATTCAGGTCAAGACCAAGCCACATTGAATCGAATGGACGATATGGATGCAGTGAGGCAGTTAAGACTTGCTCGGAACATTACCTGTGAATCAACTTGCTGGTAAAAACAACAACAACAATTATACGAATTTGTCCTACTTACTTTTCCGACTAAATACTATTTTTTTTTTTTTTGTGATATTTCTGCCCTTGCTGATAAGCGGCGAGGCCGGCAGTCAAATCAACTCCAGTCCCTATTTGCTGCCACACGAATGAGTTCATATTTTTTTATTACAGCGATTTTTTTTTTTTTTTTTTTTTGCAAAATTAAATTTATGCGAAACAGCGAATGCAAATTTACAAAAACTTGATAATAGGTTTTTCATTGTTCATGTTCTTGTTGTTGTTGTTCTTGTTGTTGTAAGTGCATTTTGTTGTAATTTTATTTTTTTCTTAAACAATTTTCAAGATAAATTCGAACTTTTTTTTTATCTTAGGCAAAAAAAAAAAAAAACAAAAAAAAAAAATTAATTAATTAATTTCCCCTTAGATTAGAAATTATTTTCACTGTTGTTGTTGTCTTATTTTTCCTTATATAACAAAAATGATTGAAGTGCTTGAGAATGTGAAAAATGAGGCAGAGAAGTGCACACACCTTGAGCAAATAATAAACAAGAAAAATAAATCATAAACTTTTAAGTACTTATTTTATTTATTTATTAAATTTTATTGTTGTTGTTGTTGCTTAAAAATAAAATACCAGATCAAGGCTGAAAAGGGTATTGTAGACCTGATGGAATTGATTCGACTAATTAGTATAAATATTCTTGAGGTTTTTTTGTTTTTTTTTTTTTGCCTGGGAGTGGTCAGGGAAAATAGTTTTTGACCAAATTGAGCTGGCCAAAAAAAAATCTAGTCAAATCAGCAAAAAAAAAAAAAAAAATTCACATAGACAATTTTATTTTATTCTTTTTTATAGTTTTCCCATTTTTTTATGTGGAATTTGGCAAAGTCTCGACTTTTGGTCATAAAAACATTTTCGCGCTTACCATTACATTCTTTGCCTTTTCCAAGCAGAATTCTTTTCCGCTTTCCTTTTCATTCGCACTTTCACCGCCCACCCTCCCCCCTGCCGGCAAGTCCCGACCAAAATGAGGTCAACAGACGCCAAACAACAAAAGCCGCGGCAAAAAAAAAAAAAAAAAAAATAGACACGCACACACATAGCCACACACATAGCCACACACATGACACAATGCATATTAAAATATTTGTAGATATTTTTTATGTGTGTAGCTGTGTATCCATAAGATAAATATGAAAAACACTCAACAAAGCAAAAAAAAAACTAAAAAAATCCCAACGTTATCTTCGGGGTGCCGAAGATTACAGACTCTTTTCGAAGTTGTTTCTGCCGAAAATCACATGAACGGGGTTGGTCAGTTAATAGGGCCAATTTCGATTTGTATGACAGCTATATGATATAGTAGTCCGATTTTAATAAAATTCAGCACAAACGCGTATAATTATGTAAAAAACGTGTTTGCTGAGTTTTGAAGAGATCAGTCAATAAATGTGCGAATTTCTCTTGGTAAATATATTAATTGCTATAAAAAAGATATGCGTATTAAATTTCAACAGGATCGGATAATAAATGTGTGAGTTACTCGCTAAACCGATTTAGATTCGTATGACAGCTATAAGATAAAGTGATCCGATCCAGGCGAAATTTGGCACAATTATCTATCGTTATATATCGGATAATAAATGTGGAAGTTATTGCCTAAACCGATTTAGGTTCGTATGACAGCTATATGATATAGTGGTCCGATCCGACCGATTCAAACTAGTGTACTACCTAGGTAAAAAAGAAGGCTAAATACCAAGTTTCAGCAAAATAGCTTTTAAGACGACGGAGTAAATCGCATAGAAACAGACGGACAGACGGACATGGCTATATCGACTCCTCTAGTGATTCTAAGTATTCTAGATGTAACTTTTGTGGGTCTACGATGTTTGGTTCTGTGCGTTACAAACATCAGAGCAAAGTGAATAGACTCCTTTTTCTTTGAAAAGAGTCTAAAAAGCAAAAAAAAAAAAGAAAACACTTGATAAGTTTTGATTTTGGCGAGGGCAAAAAAAAAGAAGAGTATACAAAATTTTCCGAATTCTTTTAGACAGAATTTTCCGATTTTATATTTTGGGTGTTTTTGTGTTTTTTTTTTTTGCTTTTTTTGGGTCGTTGACTAACTAAACGCGCAATACTAACCGAAAACAGACATAAACAAATTAAGGCAGACATGCGGAAGGCCGAGCATGTGTGTGTGCGATTTTCTCCGAAACGTTACCGACGATTTGAATAAAAATTAAATATTTTGTGGGGAAAAATAGGATCTTTCACGTGGCATACCGCGCATATGCACACAAAATCCTTTTCATAACGAAAAGTTTATTAACGATGGCTGGATGTTGTTGTACAACAAATTGCATGCACTGCCATCATTTGCCATGAATTCACAATTTATGTGTGTTACCAGGTCACGTATATTTGTATGGGATCACGGCTTTGTGCGTTTTTGGTAACCCACTTAAATGAATTTTGTGAACAATATAAAAATACGATTTTCTTCGAAACGTTAACGACGACTTTGCTAAGATTTTAATAAAATATGGTGAAAAATGGGGACTTTCCTATGGCATACCGTGCATATGCACACAAAATCGTTTTCATAACGAAAAGTTTATCGACGCTGGCTGAATGTTGTTGTACAACAAATTGCATGCACTGCCATCATTCGCCATGAATTCACAATTCTCATATATTTGTATGGGATCACGGCTTCGCGCGATTTTGACAACCCACTCAAATGAATTTTGTGAACAATATAAAAATACGATTTTCTCCGAAACGTTAACGACGACTTTGATAAGATTTTAATAAAATATGGTGAAAAATGGGGACTTTCATATGGCATACCGTGCATATGCACACAAAATCGATTTCATAACGAACAGTCTATCGACGCTGGCTGAATGTTGTTGTACAACAAATTGCATGCACTGCCATCTTTCGCCAGGAATTCGAAATTTATGTGGGTTATCAAATCACATATATGTATATGTATGGGATCGCGGCTTCGCGCGTATTTGACAACCCACTCACATGAATTTTGTGAAGAATACAAAAATACGATTTTCTCCGAAACGTTAACGACGACTTTGATAAGATTTTAATAAAATATGGTGAAAAATGGGGTCTTTCATATGGCATACCACGCATATGCACACAAAATCGTTTTCATAACGAAAAGTCGATCGACGCTGGCTGAATGTTGTTGCCATCAATCGCCATGAATTCACAATTTCTATGGGTTACCAGGTCACATATATTTGTATGTGATCACGGCTTCGCGCGCATTTGACAACCCACTCAAATAAATTTTGTTAACAATATAAAAATACCATTTTCTCCCAAACGTTTACGACGACTTTGATAAGATTTTAATAAAATATGGCTTACCGTGCATATGCACACAAAATTGTTTTCATAACGAAAAGTCGATCGACGCTGGCTGAATGTTGTTGTACAACAAATTGCATGCACTGCCATCATTCGCCATGAATTCACAATTCTCATATATTTGTATGGGATCACGGCTTCGCGCGATTTTGACAACCCACTCAAATGAATTTTGTGAACAATATAAAAATACGATTTTCTCCGAAACGTTAACGACGACTTTGATAAGATTTTAATAAAATATGGTGAAAAATGCGGTCTTTCATATGGCATACCGTGCATATGCACACAAAATCGTTTTCATAACGAAAAGTTTATCGACGCTGGCTGAATGTTGTTGTACAACAAATTGCATGCACTGCCATCATTCGCCATGAATTCACAATTCTCATATATTTGTATGGGATCACGGCTTCGCGCGATTTGGACAACCCACTTAAATGAATTTTGTGAACAATATAAAAATACGATTTTCTCCGAAACGTTAACGACGACTTTGATAAGATTTTAATAAAATATGGTGAAAAATGCGGTCTTTCATATGGCATACCGTGCATATGCACACAAAATCGATTTCATAACGAACAGTCTATCGACGCTGGCTGAATGTTGTTGTACAACAAAATGCATGCACTACCATCATTCGCCATGAATTCACAATTTATGTGTGTTACCAGGTCACATATATTTGTATGGGATCACGGCTTCACGCGTTTTTGACAACCCACTCACATGAATTTTGTGAACAATACAAAAATACGATTTTCTCCGAAACGTTAACGACGACTTTGATAAGATTTTAATAAAATATGGTGAAAAATGGGGGTTTTCATATGGCATACCGCGCGAATGCACACAAAATCGATTTCATAACGAAAAGTCGATCGACGCTGGCTGAATGTTGTTGCCATCATTCGCCATGAATTCACAATTTCTATGGGTTACCAGGTCACATATATTTGTATGGGATCACGGCTTCGCGCACATTTGACAACCCACTCAAATAAATTTTGTTAACAATATAAAAATATGATTTTCTCCGAAACGTTAACGACGACTTTGATAAGATTTTAATAAAATATGGTGAAAATGCGGTCTTTCATATGGCATACCGTGCATATGCACACAAAATCGTTTTCATAACGAAAAGTTTATCGACGCTGGGTGAATGTTGTTGTACAACAAATTGCATGCACTGCCATCATTCGCCATGAATTCACAATTCTCATATATTTGTATGGGATCACGGCTTCGCGCGATTTTGACAACCCACTCAAATGAATTTTGTGAACAATATAAAAATACGATTTTCTCCGAAACGTTAACGACGACTTTGATAAGATTTTAATAAAATATGGTGAAAAATGCGGTCTTTCATATGGCATACCGTGCATATGCACACAAAATCGATTTCATAACGAACAGTCTATCGACGCTGGCTGAATGTTGTTGTACAACAAAATGCATGCACTATCATCATTCGCCATGAATTCACAATTTATGTGTGTTACCAGGTCACATATATTTGTATGGGATCACGGCTTCACGCGTTTTTGACAACCCACTCACATGAATTTTGTGAACAATACAAAAATACGATTTTCTCCGAAACGTTAACGACGACTTTGATAAGATTTTAATAAAATATGGTGAAAAATGGGGTTTTTCATATGGCATACCGCGCGAATGCACACAAAATCGATTTCATAACGAAAAGTCGATCGACGCTGGCTGAATGGTGTTGCCATCATTCGCCATGAATTCACAATTTCTATGGGTTACCAGGTCACATATATTTGTATGGGATCACGGCTTCGCGCACCTTTTCCAACCCACTCAAATAAATTTTGTTAACAATATAAAAATATGATTTTCTCCGAAACGTTAACGACGACTTTGATAAGATTTTAATAAAATATGGTGAAAAATGGGGTCTTTCATATGGCATACCGTGCATATGCACACAAAATCGATTTCATAACGAACAGTCTATCGACGTTGGCCGAATGTTGTTGTACAACAAAATGCATGCACTGCCATCATTCGCCATGAATTCACAATTTATGTGTGTTACCAGGTCACATATATTTGTATGGGATCACGGCTTCGCGCGTTATTTGTAACCCACTTAAATGAATTTTGTGAACAATATAAAAATACGATTTTTTCCGAAACGTTAACGACGATGTTGATAAAATTTTAATAAAATGGGGACTTTCACATGGCATACCGTGCATATGCGCACAAAATTGTTTTCATAACGAAAAGTTTATCGACGCTGGCTGTATGTTGTTGTACAACAAATTGCATGCACTGCCATCATTCGCCATGAATTCACAATTTATGTGTGTTACCAGGTCACATATATTTGTATGGGATCACGGCATCGCGCGTTTTTGGTAACCCACTTAAATGAATTTTGTGAACAATATAAAAATACGATTTTCTTCAAAACGTTAACGACGACTTTGATAAGATTTTAATAAAATATAGTGAAAAATGGGGACTTTCCTATGGCATACCGTGCATATGCACACAAAATTGATTTCATAACGAAAAGTCGATCGACGCTGGCTGAATGTTGTTGTACAACAAATTGCATGCACTGCCATCATTCGCTAGGAATTCGAAATTTATGTGGGTTATCAAATCGGATATATGTATATGTATGGGATCGCGGCTTCGCGCGTATTTGACAACCCATTCACATGATTTTTGTGAACAATAAAAAAATACGATTTTCTCCGAAACGTTGACGACGACTTTGATAAGATTTTAATAAAATATGGTGAAAAATGGGGTCTTTCATATGGCATACCGTGCATATGCACACAAAATCGATTTCATAACGAACAGTCTATCGACGCTGGCTGAATGTTGTTGTACAACAAAATGCATGCACTGCCATCATTCGCCATGAATTCACAATTTATGTGTGTTACCAGGTCACATATATTTGTATGGGATCACGGCTTCGCGCGTTTTTGGTAACCCACTTAAATGAATTTTGTGAACAATATAAAAATACGATTTTTTCCGAAACGTTAACGACGATGTTGATAAAATTTTAATAAAATGGGGACTTTCACATGGCATGCCGTGCATATGCGCACAAAATTGTTTTCATAACGAAGAGTTTATCGACGCTGGCTGAATGTTGTTGTACAACAAATTGCATGCACTGCCATCATTCGCCATGAATTCACAATTTATGTGGGTTACCAGGTCACATATATTTGTATGGGATCACGGCTTCGCGCGTTTTTGACAACCCACTCACATGAATTTTGTGAACAATACAAAAATACGATTTTCTCCGAAACGTTAACGACGACTTTGATAAGATTTTAATAAAATATGGTGAAAAATGGGATCTTTCATATGGCATACCGCGCATATGCACACAAAATGGTTTTCATAACAAAAAGTCGATCGACGCTGGCTGAATGTTGTTGCCATCATTCGCCATGAATTCACAATTTCTATGGGTTACCAGGTCACATATATTTGTATGGGATCACGGCTTCGCGCGCATTTGACAACCCACTCAAATAAATTTTGTTAACAATATAAAAATATGATTTTCTCCGAAACGTTAACGACGACTTTGATAAGATTTTAATAAAATATGGTGAAAAATGGGGTCTTTCATATGGCATACCGTGCATATGCACACAAAATCGATTTCATAACGAAAAGTTTATCGACGCTGGCTGAATGTTGTTGTACAACAAATTGCATGCACTGCCATCATTCGCCATGAATTCACAATTTATGTGGGTTACCAGGTCACATATATTTGTATGGGATCACGGCATCGCGCGTTTTTGGTAACCCACTTAAATGAAACCCACTTTTGTGAACAATATAAAAATACGATTTTCTTCGAAACGTTAACGACGACTTTGATAAGATTTTAATAAAATATGGTGAAAAATGGGGTCTTTCATATGGCATACCGCGCATATGCACACAAAATCGTTTTCATAACGAAAAGTCGATCGACACTGGCTCAATGTTGTTGTACAACAAATTGTATGCACTGCCATCGTTCGCCATGAATTCACAATTTATGTGGGTTACCAGGTCACATATATTTGTATGGGATCACGGCATCGCGCGTTTTTGGTAACCCACTTAAATGAATTTTGTGAACAATACAAAAATACGATTTTCTCCGAAACGTTAACGACGACTTTGATAAGATTTAAATAAAATATGGTGAAAAATGGGGTCTTTCATATGGCATACCGCGCAAAATCGATTTCATAACGAACACTCTATCGACACTGGCTGAATGTTGTTGTACAACAAATTGCATGCACTGCCATCATTCGCCATGAATTCACAATTTATGTGTGTTACCAGGTCACAAATATTTGTATGGGATCACGGCTTCGCGCGTTTTTGACAACCCACTTAAATGAATTTTGTGAACAATATAGAATTACGATTTTCTCCGAAGCGTTAACGACGTCTTTGATAAGATTTTAATAAAATATGGTGAAAAATGGAGACTTTCATATGGCATACCGTGCATATGCACACAAAATCGTTTTCATAACGAAAAGTCGATCGACACTGGCTCAATGTTGTTGTACAACAAATTGTATGCACTGCCATCGTTCGCCATGAATTCACAATTTATGTGGGTTACCAGGTCACATATATTTGTATGGGATCACGGCATCACGTTAGCGACGATGTTGATAAAATTTTAATAAAATGGGGACTTTCACATGCCATACCGTGCATATGCGCACAAAATTGTTTTCATAACGAAAAGTTTATCGACGCTGGCTGAATGTTGTTGTACAACAAATTGCATGCACTGCCATCATTCGCCATGAATTCACAATTTATGTGGGTTACCAGGTCACATATATTTGTATGGGATCACGGCATCGCGCGTTTTTGGTAACCCACTTAAATGAATTTTGTGAACAATACAAAAATACGATTTTCTCCGAAACGTTAACGACGAATTTGATAAGATTTTAATAAAATATGGTCAAAAATGGGGTCTTTCATATGGCATACCGCGCATATGCACACAAAATCGATTTCATAACGAACACTCTATCGACACTGGCTGAATGTTGTTGTACAACAAATTGCATGCACTGCCATCATTCGCCATGAATTCACAATTTATGTGTGTTACCAGGTCACATATATTTGTATGGGATCACGGCTTCGCGCGTTTTTGACAACCCACTTAAATGAATTTTGTGAACAATATAAAAATACGATTTTTTCCGAAACTTTAACGACGATTTTGATAAAATTTTTATATAATGTGGGGGAAAATAGGATCTTTCACATGGCATACCGTGCATATGCACACAAAATCGTTTTCATAACGAAAAGTCGATCGGCGCTGTTTGAATGTTTTTGCCATCATTCGCCATGAATTCACAATTTATGTGGGTTACCAAATCACATATATGTATATGTATGGGATCGCGTCTTCGCGCGTATTTGACAACCCACTCACATGATTTCTGTGAACAATACAAAAATACGATTTTCTCCGAAACGTTAACGACGACTTAGATAAGATTTTAATACAATACGGTGAAAAATGGGGTCTTTCATATGGCATACCGCGCATATCCACACAAAATCGATTTCATAATGAAAAGTCCATCGGCGCTGGTTGAATGTTGTTGCCATCATTCGCCATGAATTCACAATTTATGTGGGTTACCAAATCACATATATGTATATGTATGGCATCGCGTCTTCGCGCGTATTTGACAACCCACTCACATGATTTTTGTGAACAATACAAAAATACGATTTTTTCCAAAACGTTAACGACGACTTTGATAAGATTTTAATAAAATATGGAGACAAATGGGGTCTTTCATATGGCATACCGCGCATATGAACATAAAATTGATTTCATAACGAAAAGTCGATCGGCGCTGGTTGAATGTTGTTGCCTTCATTCGCCATGAATTCACAATTTATGTGTGTTACCAAATCACATATATGTATATGTATGGGATCGCGTCTTCGCGCGTTTTTGACAACCCACTAAAATGAATTTTGTGAACAATACAAAAATGCGATTTTCTCCGAAACGTTAACGACGATTTTGATAAAATTTTAATAAAATATGGTGAAAAATGGGGTCTTTCATATGGCATACCGCGCATATGCACACAACATCGATTTCGTAACGAACAGTATATCGCCATGAATTCACAATTTATGTGTGTTACCAGGTCACATATATTTGTATGGGATCACGGCTTCACGCGTTTTTGACAACCCACTAAAATGAATTTTGTGAACAATATAAAAATACGATTTTTTCCAAAACGTTAACGACGACTTTGATAAGATTTTAATAAAATATGGTGAAAAATGGGGACTTTCCTATGGCATACCGTGCATATGCACACAAACCGTTTTCACAACGAAAAGTCGATCGACACTGGCTCAATGTTGTTGTACACCAAATTGCATGCACTGCCATCATCCGCCATGAAATCACAATTTATGTGGGTTACCAGGTCACTTATACTTGTATGGGATCACGGCCTCGCGCGTTTTTGACAACCCACTAAAATGAATTTTGTGAACAATACAAAAATGCGATTTTCTTCGAAACGTTAACGACGACTTTGATAAGATTTTAATAAAATATGGTGAAAAATGGGGACTTTCCTATGGCATACCGTGCATATGCACACAAACCGTTTTCACAACGAAAAGTCGATCGACACTGGCTCAATGTTGTTGTACACCAAATTGCATGCACTGCCATCATCCGCCATGAAATCACAATTTATGTGGGTTACCAGGTCACTTATACTTGTATGGGATCACGGCCTCGCGCGTTTTTGACAACCCACTAAAATGAATTTTGTGAACAATATAAAAATACGCTTTTTCCGAAACGTTAACGACGACTTTGATAAGATTTTAATAAAATATGGTGAAAAATGGGGACTTTCATATGGCATACCGTGCATATGCGCACAAAATGGTTTTCATAACGAACAGTTTATCGACGTTGGCTGAATGTTGTTGTACAACAAATTGCATGCACTGCCATCTTTCGCCAGGAATTCGAAATTTATGTGGGTTATCAAATCACATATATGCATATGTATGGGATCGCGGCTTCGCGCGTATTTGACAATCCACTCACATGAATTTTGTGAACAATACAAAAATACGATTTTCTCCGAAACGTTAACGACGAATTTGATAAGATTTTAATAAAATATGGTCAAAAATGGGGTCTATCATATGGCATACCGCGCATATGCACACAAAATCGATTTCATAATGAAAAGTCCATCGGCGCTGGTTGAATGTTGTTGCCATCATTCGCCATGAATTCACAATTTATGTGGGTTACCAAATCACATATATGTATATGTATGGCATCGCGTCTTCGCGCGTATTTGACAACCCACTCACATGATTTTTGTGAACAATACAAAAATACGATTTTTTCCAAAACGTTAACGACGACTTTGATAAGATTTTAATAAAATATGGAGAAAAATGGGGTCTTTCATATGGCATACCGCGCATATGAACATAAAATTGATTTCATAACGAAAAGTCGATCGGCGCTGGTTGAATGTTGTTGCCTTCATTCGCCATGAATTCACAATTTATGTGTGTTACCAAATCACATATATGTATATGTATGGGATCGCGTCTTCGCGCGTATTTGACAACCCACTCACATGATTTTTGTGAACAATACAAAAATACGATTTTCTCCGAAACGTTAACGACGACTTTGATAAGATTTTAATAAAATATGGTGAAAAATGGGGTCTTTCATATGGCATACCGCGCATATGCACACAAAATCGATTTCATAACGAACAGTATATCGACACTTGCTGAATGTTGTTGTACAACAAATTGCATGCACTGCAATCATTCGCCATGAATTCACAATTTATGTGTGTTACCAGGTCACATATATTTGTATGGGATCACGGCTTCGCGCGTTTTTGATAACCCACTTAAATGAATTTTGTGAACAATATAAAAATATGATTTTCTCCGAAACGTTAACGACGACTTTGATAAAATTTTAATATAATATGGTGAAAAATGGGGACTTTCATATGGCATACCGCGCATATGCACACAAAATCGTTTTCATAATGAAAAGTCGATCGACGCTGGTTGAATGTTGTTGCCATCATTCGCCATGAATTCACAATTTATGTGGGTTACCAAATCACATATATGTATATGTATGGGATCGCGTCTTCGCGCGTTTTTGACAACCCACTAAAATGAATTTTGTGAACAATACAAAAATGCGATTTTCTCCGAAACGTTAACGACGATTTTGATAAAATTTTAATAAAATATGGTGAAAAATGGGGTCTTTCATATGGCATACCGCGCATATGCACACAACATCGATTTCGTAACGAACAGTATATCGCCATGAATTCACAATTTATGTGTGTTACCAGGTCACATATATTTGTATGGGATCACGGCTTCACGCGTTTTTGACAACCCACTCAGATGAATTTTGTGAACAATACAAAAATACGATTTTCTCCGAAACGTTAACGACGACTTTGATAAGATTTTAATAAAATATTGTGAAAAATGGGGACTTTCACATGGCATACCGTGCATATGCGCACAAAATTGTTTTCATAACGAAAAGTCGATCGACGCTGGCTGAATGTTGTTGCCATCATTCGCCATGAATTCACAATTTATGCGTGTTACCAGGTCACATATATTTGTATGGGATCACGGCTTCGCGCGCATTTGACAACCCACTCAAATAAATTTTGTTAACAATATAAAAATATGATTTTCTCCGAAACGTTAACGACAACTTTGATAAGATTTTAATAAAATATGGTCAAAAATGGGGTCTTTCATATGGCATACCGTGCATATGCACACAAAATCGTTTTCATAACGAAAAGTCGATCGACGCTGGCTGAATGTTGTTGTACAACAAATTGCATGCAAATTAAGCTATTTATAGTTTATAGTTTGAAGTTATGTCAAAGCTTGCTTCTTGCCACGCTCTTGATCGAGATTTTTGTGACACTTAGGACAGTTCCACTTAGGATGGGTGATGAGTGACCGAGAGGTCAATGTTTACGTTTCCCAGCTGCGCAATC
>JBAMCM010000182.1:0-86681 GCA_037075145.1 Scaptodrosophila latifasciaeformis
TTTAAATCCCTTTATCGATAACAGTGGATTAATTCGAGTTGGCGGACGCTTGCAAAATTCTCTGCTAGACTTTGAAGCCAGACATCCCGTGCTGCTACCGAAACGACATCCTGTTACTAACGCCATCATAATTTTTTATCATAATAAATTCTTGCACGCTGGACCACAAAGCCTCCTTGCAGCACTCCGGCAAAAAATCTGGCCGATTGGAGGACGCAAAACAGTTGCCGGCGTTATCAATAAATGCATACGATGTTTTCGTTTGAAGCCAAAACTATGCGAGCACATCATGGCACCTTTACCAGCTGATCGCGTGCAGCCCCATCGTCCTTTTGTGACTTTTGTGGCCCCTTCTGTTGCAAGTCAGAAGTTAGAAACAGAAGTTATTTGCTTCGCAACTAAGTCTGCGCACTTGGAAGTTGTTGAAGATCTCTACACACAATCATTTATCGCTGCTTTAAAGAGATTTGTCAGCATCAGAGGAAAACCCAACGCTATCTGATCGGACAACGCAACGAACTTCGTTGGTGGAAAAAATCAACTAAAGGAGCTTCGTCCACTAGTTCTCAGCGATCCGCAAAATCAAGATCATCGATGCATGTTGTTCTATCGGATTGTGGGAAGCCGCTGTCAAATCTGCTAAATTCCACTTCAACCGTGTCGTTGGGAAGACAACTCTGACCTTTTACGAACTGCGCACTCTTACATGTGAAGTCTCTGCAATGTTAAATTCACGACGTTTTTGTCCAATTACAGAAAACCCCAGCGATTTGGACGAATTGACTCCGGGCCATTTTTTAATTGGGTCTACCTTTGCCACTTTTGAAAAACCTGATGTCACCCATTTGGATATCAATCGTCTCAATAGGTGTCAACGCATATGTCAGGTGCAGCAGAACTTCTGGCGGAAGTGGAGCT
Source organism: Scaptodrosophila latifasciaeformis (assembly GCA_037075145.1). Classification (NCBI taxonomy): domain Eukaryota; kingdom Metazoa; phylum Arthropoda; class Insecta; order Diptera; family Drosophilidae; genus Scaptodrosophila; species Scaptodrosophila latifasciaeformis. Next base: position 919 of record JBAMCM010000182.1, read on the forward strand.
CCAATTAACTTTCCCTTCTTCAAGAGGGTGGCAAGTGTCGCAAGTCCGTGCAAAACCTGGAGACTAACAGTGTCGTCGTGATCAAAGAAGACAATCTTCCACCTCTACAATGGAGATTGGGCCGAATTCAAAAGACGATTGCTGGAAAAGATGACACTGTCCGAGTTGTCATTCTGCGCACTGCTGGGGGAGTAATCAAAAGAGCCGTCAACAAAATCGCTGTTCTATCCTTCGAAACCACTTCTGTTGAAAGGATGCCTCTTCCAACGGGGGGAACATGTTCAGAGCAGAACTAAAAATCATTAAATGTAAGAAGTATACGAAGCTTTTACAACATATGTTTTATAAAGCTTTAGCACAGTTTGTTGAAACGAGCTTTTTGCCCATGTGCAGCATTTTTGTATTCCTATTTTTAGTTTACCACTGTCACCGAACATAAAATAAACGCGCACATGAGCCAATTTAAAATTCGATAAAAACTGATCTTTGTTATTTAAACTTTCGGAAAAAGGGTTTATAAAATAATAAATCCTCGAAATAAACTATATGATTTAGATTCGTGATGCTATTTATTTCAACCCTAGATAGGGCATTTGATTTTCCGGCATTATAAAATATTTTAGGAGAGTAGTCTTCAATGAAAGCATGCCATCTTTTCATTTTTGAATTGGGCTTTTGTGCAAAAACTGCAAAAGAAAGTGGTTGGTGATCTGTATGGATCTCTAAATTAGTTACTTCTTACAAATAATTTCTAAGGGTTTTCAATGCCCATACTATGGCATACAATTCTATTAAGAGTTTTTGAAATAAAAGTAATTGGTTTATTGTCTTGCGAAAGTACAGTGCCTACTGCTTCATCCAGTGTTATTTTTATTTTTTTAGACATGTGTTTAGACACCATGCCATCGTGACCTTGCAACAATTTAGTGAGGGGTTTAGCTATGGAAGCATAATTTTGAACAAATTTCCTATAGTATCCGGTTAAACTTGTTACGGGGAGGTGGATATTCCACGATGGTTTTAATCTTTTGTGGGTCAGTAAGTATCCCAAGAATTCAGTTTCTTTTCTGAAAAACTTGGATTTTTCCAAAGAACTTTTCATGTTTGCCGTAAAAAAAATATCTATGATCTCTTGTAGATCATATAAGTGCTGATCTGCTGTTTCAGAAAAAAACGATTATATCGTCAACATAAATGTGACAGGTCTTTCCTATATTTTCGCGTAAAATGTTGCCCATTGCTCTTTGAAAAATTCGAGGGGCATTGGCCAATCCAAAGGGCAACCTATGAAATTCATATTTCCCATTATTAATGGATAACGCTGTTTTCTCTATGTCTTCGTCCTTCATTAGGATCTGATGAAAGCCTGACTCTAAACAATTGTTAAAAGGTAACGCGTGTTACCCAAATTAGATAATATCAGTGACGGATCAGGCATTGGATATCTATTATTATAACCTTTTTTTCCAACAACCCATACTAAGGAATTGTATGGACTTTTACTAGGTCGTATAATGTTTTCTTGTAGCGTCCTATTTACTTCCTGGTTAACAAAGTTGTTAACTGAATAAGGATAAGAATACTGTTCTTATCTCGCCTCTAACATCTGTTCTAAAAGGCAGACACGTTTGAATTTGAGAATGTTTTGAGATTATTTCTTAGGCAACTTGTTGTTCAGGACCATTTAAGTCCTCCGTGACATTTACGGAGTGATTTACTTTGCATAATGCAGAGTAATTAGTAATAGCGTCAGCTCTTTTTAATTTTTTTCTTTCTTTTTGGTTTACTAACGATTTTACTATCGTCTGTAAATAGGCAATCAGCGTCAGTCATTGACGATAATTCATAAGATTCGGACACTTGGAATAAGGGTAATATATTTCCATTATTTCCTTTTTGAGAGTCCAGATAAGTGACAATGTTCAAATCTATATCTGAATATTGTAGACTACCAACTGAATATTCGGCTGGGGTTTTGTAGTTTATTCTTTCTATTCTATTTTTATAAGCAAGCGATTCTTTAGATAGATCAATGATGGCATTTATTTCCATCAGTAGGTTATAGTCGACCAATAGATCCGCATCTAAATTTTTAATTTCGTAAAACCTTTGGCTTTTGCCGAATATTATAATATTATGAAAATGAGTTATTAAACTATAACTATTTACTGTTTTCATTCTTTTCTTAATAACTAGTTCTTGGGGGTTATCATAAATACCGTGCTTAATGTAGCACGCAGTAGCACCGGTATCGATTAAGATTTTAAATTTTTTATTTAATTGTCTGTCTGTTCGGAAGATGTTGGGGAGCTCTCCCCTTCTTCCTCTAAAAAATGTTCCTCATTCAAGTTGTTAATCCGCATTGTCTTCTGTGGTCGCTGTTGGCTCGAAGGCGAGGGATACAGGCGCTTCAAGGGTTGGGGGTTATGCTGGTTTCTATTATATTGTGGTCTATTTTGGATTTGGATGGACTTCTCGATATCCATCGGGACCGGTGGAGGCTGCACTGTGTTATTACTTGGTGCAAAAACGTTTCTAGTTGCTTGCTGATTGTTGTTCAGATTTTGGTTAACCCGATTGAGTCGTAAATTAATATTGTTGTTATAGTTATTTGGATTATCAGGCCTTTTTGCTGATTTTTGTTATTATGGTTAATGTTCTGTTGAGTATAGACAACATTATTATAAGCGAAATATCCTCTTTGATTGTTCGCTTCAAACTCGTGAGCCTTTGCTAGAGCATTGGGCAAGTTCTCCGTTTTTAAGGAAAATTGAAATTCTGACAAAGAACCATTCAGACCTGTGATAAAGATACGCAACGCGATATCCCCGTTTCTCTTATTCATTTCTGTGATCACGCTGGCCTTATCGCCATATGTCATTATTGATTTATTTATTAAGGTAAGTTTCTTGTTAACCAGGTTATAGTACTCCAGAACAGTCATGTTGCCCTGTCTAAGAACGCTTAGTTCCTGCTCTATTATATAAATCGGACGTCTGTCGCTATAGGCGAAATCTAATCTAGCCAAAATAGCATCAAATCTCAACACAGTACCATGATTTGTCAACGTATCATTAGCTTTCCCGGTTATTTTATTTCTTAATATTGTCAGGACACCTACGTACTTCCTACTACCTTCCTTATACATTCTCATGGCGCAGCATGCAGCATTTAGTTGTGTCGGTTGGTAATCTTTAACTGTACTTGTACTAGTATTAATTTGTAATTTTAATGCTGCAATTTCCTCAGATAAGGCTTTAGTTCAATTCGCTATTAATTCAGCGATTAAATCTGCTGTCAAGTTTTTAAGTTTTGAAACCTACTTATAAGATCCTCCAGTTTTTTTTAATTTAAATTAACTTAACAATAAAGAAAATGCAGAGTTTTTTTTTATAAATGTAATGATAGAGCTCACTTGGATGATCTTCCTTCTTAAGTCAGGGGTTGTTGTTTTTGGTTGTTGGGTCTTTCTTACATACTCGGGGGCTTCCTTTTTTATATTGGGGGTCTTCTTTCCTCAATTGTTATTGTTGTCTTAGTTTTTTGTATTTTTAGATGTTTTTTGTTTTGTAGGTCTTGCAGTTTTTGGGTCTGTACCAAAATTGTTTTTTGGTTTTTTTTGTATGGGGGTCTTTTTTCGTTGTTGTTTTAATTTTTAACATTTTTTCAACGTTTGCTTTTTTGTAGTTCTTGCACTTGCTATTGCTGTTTACCAAAATTGTTTTTTGTCAATTTGGTATCATTGGCGCACTCAATTTTATTGCCTTATCACTTTGAGGTTCCTTTCTATTTCTTTCAGGTCCTCTATATCGTATTAATTTATGTTTTCAGAACACTGATTGAATAGTTTGACACTATGAGGTTTCCTTTTTATTTCTTTCAGGTCCTCTATATCGTATTAATTTATGTTTTCACAAAACTGTTTGAATAGTTTGACACCATGAGGTTTCCTTTTTATTTATTTCAGGTCCTCTTTATGTGTATCACTGTTACAGATTGTCGTTGTGAATTTTAGTGAGTTCTTAACGTCTTTTTTGAATATTCGCCGCTTTACATCAATAGTTCGGGTTAAGTTCACTCGCGACACTTTGATACTGTGGGATTTAATAGCTTTCGTGTGGTTTTATTTAAAAAGTAACGCGAGCCCCCCGTTGGGGCCAATTAACCAGACCGCTTACGCGTGATGGAAACAAATTTATTTTTCGGGAAGAACACATCCGTCTTTATTGATCGCAAAGTTAAGACTAAGGTTACAAAAGATATTCTTATGCTACTTATAGTTGAAGTCATGTCAAAGATTGCTTTTTGGATGAAAGGATTTGTTTACAATTAAGCTTGGCGACGCGGATCATGAGAGCGATGTTTATGTTACGCTCTTGATCGAGATTTTTGTGACACTTGGACCGTTCCACTTAGGATGGGTGATGAGTGACCAAGAGGCCAATGTTTACGTTTTCCAGCTGTGCAATTTAAATGCCTCTTGGAAATATTTGTTTCTATATTGGGAAGGAGTGGGGGGTGTAATTGATACTGAAAAGAGTGGCTCGAGCCAGCGGACAGGCTTCGGACACATTATTAAGCTTTCAAGAGAATGACGCAAGAGTGCGGATAGATTGGAATAGCACTACACCGACTAATAGGTTCCTAAGTGTTTATGAAAATTGTTTACAATTTCCATAGTTAAACATTCGGAACGTTAAACTCGGACGCAGCCAAGTTAGAGATACCCTGTACCTGTAGGGAGCGTAAATCAGTATTTTCTATAATTTTTTCAATAAAAAACTATCATCTGGTATTTTTGGTTGCGATTCGTGCATAAAAAATCAGATTTTTGACAAAAAATACAAAAAATCTGAGTTTCTGACCGATTAGCCCTATGGAAGCTATATTATATAGTCATCCGATTCCAATAAAATTTGGACTTATTAAAAACTTATACTAAAAACTGTCTTGTGCTTAATTTGGTTGCGATTGGTTCATAAATAACCCGTTTTCTGACAAAAAAAAAAAAAAGCACAGAAATCGGATTTTTTTACTGATTAGCCCTATGGAAGCTATATGATGTAGGTGTCCAATTTTATTAAAACTTTGCACAGCTGCTGAGTATTTTAAAGTTCACATTGTTCCTTAATTTCTTTATCTTTAAAGATAAAGAAATAATTACGTTAAAACGATTTTTGCACTTTCGGTCGGCCCTATGGGAGCTATATGATATAGTTGTCCGATCAGATCGAAACTTAACATACTTATTGAGAACATATAAGAACTTCTAACTGGAAACTTTTGTAATAATATGATAGAAAACAAAAAAGTTATGGTATATAAACTTTTCCCTTTTTTTGAGGTTGTTGTGGTTTTATACTTTTTATTCCGAACCTAAATAGGATATCGAGAAAATATAATAAACTTGATCTAACCTGCAGAACAAATGATTATTAGCAACAAACCGGAGCTTTCTAGGCCCTACCATCTCTGAGAACGAGGTGCTCATACAGACAGACGGACATGGCTAGATCGATTTCTCTAGTCACCCTGATCATACTTAAGGTAACTTTGGAGGGTCTCCGACGTCTCCTTCTCTATGTTACATACATTTGACAAACTTAATATAGCCTTGTATCTTTTTAGGTACAGGGTATAAAAACTGACAACTGATTGAGGGTGACAACCTATAGGTTCCGAAGTAGCTATGAAAATTGATTATAATTTCCATAGTGAGTACAGAGGGTCTTGCATCCATCAACATTTCCTAATACATGTTTTTTCGTAGAATTCTTTTGATTTACCGGTCCATAGTGATCATACATTTGACTTCAAATGGTGTATTTCCCTTTGGTACAATATTAACAGTTCCTTCTTGCTTACCATTTGTTCCTTGAAAAGCTACACATTTTAGACAGTTCTTAACATGTTCATCTGCTTTACTTCTGAGATTTGGAAACCAATAACTTTTACCAACCATTTCCGTAACTTTTTCATTCCCTACATGGCCTAACTCATTGTGTTATTTATACAATACGTGTTCTTCCATAGCTTCCGGGACATAGAACAATAACTTATCTTTTACCTTTTTGTAAAGCACACCATTTCGCACTTCATATAATTCGCTTTCTTCGTTACTTAGCATTTCTTTAATCTTTTTCAACTTCTCGTCTCTGTGTTGACATATAACTAAATGGTCCTCGAACGTATTTTCCTCTATTACCAAAATCGAATTACATCTACTAAGAGTATCAAAGTGTTTCATTCTAGTTCCCGATCTATGTTCTAGTTTATATGAATAATTCTGTAATTCCAAGGCCCATCTTGCTATTCTTGGATTCAACTCTTTTTTGTTCAACGTCATTGTGAGGGAATTGCAGTCTGTTACTATTTTGAACTTAATACCGTGTAGGTACACTATAATCCTTTTTAATGCATATATTACTGCCAGTGTTTCCAGTTCAAAACTATGATACTTTGATTCTGCATCCGTTGTCCTTTTTGAGAAGTAAAAAATTGGATGTAGCTTACCATCAGCTTTTCTTTGCAAAGAGATTGATCCGAAACCTATCAAACTTGTATCGCAGTGCAATTCTGTATCATCTTTAGGACTGTACTATGCTAAAATAGGCGTTTTTAACAGCTTGCTTTTTAATTCATCAAATGCTTCTAATTGCGCTGGGCCAAACTCAAACTTTTTGTCTTTCTTTGTCAAATCATGGAGTGGCTTTGCTATTGTTGAAAAATTCTGTATAAATCTTCTGTAATACGAGCACATCCCCAAAAAACTTTGAACATCGTGAACCTTTTGTGGTACGGGAAAATTTCACACCGTCGTCATATGTTCTAATACCCTTTTCTGATATTATATATCCTAAATGTATAATTCGTTTTTAACTAAACCCTCAAATGCTTCTTTTAATATGGCTTGGTAATCTTCTATATTCTTTGTTGCTATCATTATGTCATCGAGATAAACTATCATTTTCTTTTCCCTAATCATGTTGTCAAATACTTTGTTAATGAACCTTTGAAAAACAGACGGAGCATTTGTCAGCCCAAAAGGAATTCTTGTGAACTCATACTGTCCTAGTGGCGTATACTTTAACGATTCTTCGTCCATATAAACATGGAAATATCCATTTTTTAAGTCTAACTTTGAGAACACAACTTTGATCTTATTTAGTTTCCTATAGTCTATGCACATCCGAATGCCACCAGATTTCTTTTTTACCAATACAATTGGCGAACAATAGTCAGACTCACTTTGTCGTATAATACCATATTTTAAATAATCATCAAGGATTTCTTGTAATTTTTCATTCTTTAAATATGCCCGGCGCCTTGGCGAAAATCCAAACGGCTTATCTTCTTCTAACCTTAGATTCATTTCACATTTTATCTTCGGTTTAATCGGTCTTCTTCAATAACATTTATAAATTCGCATATTTGTTTAAAATGTAATTATGAACCAATCTCATATCATCAATTAATAATAGTTGTTTTTCAAAATTATATTCTTCGTCTGCGTTTGTCTCATAATGACTTTTAAATTCTTTACTTCTATTTTGATTTTCCTTACATTGATTTTCTTTACTTTGATTTCTTTTGATTATATTTATACCGTGTACCCGAAGGGAAAGGGTATACTGGAAAGCTGTGCATGTATGCAACACCCAGAAGGAGACGTCGTAGACCCCACAAATTTACCCACAATATAATTAGGGTGAATACAGAAAACAGAAAAAATACAAAAAATCTGAGTTTCTGACCGATTAGCCCTATGGAAGCTATATTATATAGTCATCCGATTCCAATAAAATTTGGACTTATTAAAAACTTATACTAAAAACTGTCTTGTGCTTAATTTGGTTGCTATTGGTTCATAAATAACCCGTTTTCTGACAAAAAAAAAAAAAGCACAGAAATCGGATTTTTTTACTGATTAGCCCTATGGAAGCTATATGATGTAGGTGTCCAATTTTATTAAAACTTTGCACAGCTGCTGAGTATTTTAAAGTTCACATTGTTCCTTAATTTCTTTATCTTTAAAGATAAAGAAATAATTACGTTAAAACGATTTTTGCACTTTCGATCGGCCCTATGGGAGCTATATGATATAGTTGTCCGATCAGATCGAAACTTAACATACTTATTGAGAACATATAAGAACTTCTAACTGGAAACTTTTGTAATAATATGATAGAAAACAAAAAAAAATTATGGTATATAAACTTTTCCCTTTTTTTGAGGTTGTTGTGGTTTTACACTTTTTATTCCGAACCTAAATCGGATATCGAGAAAATATAATAAACTTGATCTAACCTGCAGAACAAATGATTATTAGCAACAAACCGGAGCTTTCTAGGCCTTACCATCTCTGAGAACGAGGTGCTCATACAGACAGACGGACATGGCTAGATCGATTTCTCTAGTCACCCTGATCATACTTAAGGTAACTTTGGGGGGTCTCCGACGTCTCCTTCTCTATGTTACATACATTTGACAAACTTAATATCGCCTTGTATCTTTTTAGGTACAGGGTATAAAAACTGACAACTGATTGAGGGTGACAACCTATAGGTTCCGAAGTAGCTATGAAAATTGATTATAATTTCCATAGTGAGTACAGAGGGTCTTGCATCCATCAACAATTCCTAATACATGTTTTTTCGTAGAATTCTTTTGATTTACCGGTCCATAGTGATCATACATTTGACTTCAAATGGTGTATTTCCCTTTGGTACAATATTAACAGTTCCTTCTTGCTTACCATTTGTTCCTTGAAAAGCTACACATTTTAGACAGTTCTTAACATGTTCATCTGCTTTACTTCTGAGATTTGGAAACCAATAACTTTTACCAACCATTTCCGTAACTTTTTCATTCCCTACATGGCCTAACTCATTGTGTTATTTATACAATACGTGTTCTTCCATAGCTTCCGGGATATAGAACAATAACTTATCTTTTTCCTTTTTGTAAAGCACACCATTTCGCACTTCATATAATTCGCTTTCTTCGTTACTTAGCATTTCTTTAATCTTTTTCAACTTCTCGTCTCTGTGTTGACATATAACTAAATGGTCCTCGAACGTATTTTCCTCTATTACCAAAATCGAATTACATCTACTAAGAGTATCAAAGTGTTTCATTCTAGTTCCCGATCTATGTTCTAGTTTATATGAATAATTCTGTAATTCCAAGGCCCATCTTGCTATTCTTGGATTCAACTCTTTTTTGTTCAACGTCATTGTGAGGGAATTGCAGTCTGTTACTATTTTGAACTTAATACCGTGTAGGTACACTATAATCCTTTTTAATGCATATATTACTGCCAGTGTTTCCAGTTCAAAACTATGATACTTTGATTCTGCATCCGTTGTCCTTTTTGAGAAGTAAAAAATTGGATGTAGCTTACCATCAGCTTTTCTTTGCAAAGAGATTGATCCGAAACCTATCAAACTTGTATCGCAGTGCAATTCTGTATCATCTTTAGGACTGTACAATGCTAAAATAGGCGTTTTTAACAGCTTGCTTTTTAATTCATCAAATGCTTCTAATTGCGCTGGGCCAAACTCAAACTTTTTGTCTTTCTTTGTCAAATCATGGAGTGGCTTTGCTATTGTTGAAAAATTCTGTGTAAATCTTCTGAAATACGAGCACATCCCCAAAAAACTTTGAACATCGTGAACCTTTTGTGGTACGGGAAAATTTCACACCGTCGTCATATGTTCTAATACCCTTTTCTGATATTATATATCCTAAATGTATAATTCGTTTTTAACTAAACCCTCAAATGCTTCTTTTAATATGGCTTGGTAATCTTCTATATTCTTTGTCGCTATCATTATGTCATCGAGATAAACTATCATTTTCTTTTCCCTAATCATGTTGTCAAATACTTTGTTGATGAACCTTTGAAAAACAGACGGAGCATTTGTCAGCCCAAAAGGAATTCTTGTGAACTCATACTGTCCTAGTGGCGTATACTTTAACGATTCTTCGTCCATATAAACATGGAAATATCCATTTTTTAAGTCTAACTTTGAGAACACAACTTTGATCTTATTTAGTTTCCTATAGTCTATGCACATCCGAATGCCACCAGATTTCTTTTTTACCAATACAATTGGCGAACAATAGTCAGACTCACTTTGTCGTATAATACCATATTTTAAATAATCATCAAGGATTTCTTGTAATTTTTCATTCTTTATATGCCCGGCGCCTTGGCGAAAAACCAAACGGCTTATCTTCTTCTAACCTTAGATTCATTTCACATTTTATCTTCGGTTTAATCGGTCTTCTTCAATAACATTTATAAATTCGCATATTTGTTTAAAATGTAATTATGAACCAATCTCATATCATCAATTAATAATAGTTGTTTTTCAAAATTATATTGCTCGTCTGCGTTTGTCTCATAATGACTTTTAAATTCTTTACTTCTATTTTGATTTTCCTTACATTGATTTTCTTTACTTTGATTTCTTTTGATTATATTTATACCGTGTACCCGAAGGGAAAGGGTATACTGGAAAGCTGTGCATGTATGCAACACCCAGAAGGAGACGTCGTAGACCCCACAAATTTACCCACAATATAATTAGGGTGAATACAGAAATGGATTGGGTCATATCCGTCTGTCCGACTGTATGTACATCTGTTTGAACGCAAGAATCTCAGAAACTACAAAAGGAATCTATGCGAAAGGGCAAGTTTATTTTTTTATGTTGATCTGACTCCCCGTCCCCCCAGGTGAGCCATTAGTTAATATTTGAATAATCGTAAATATCTCAAAAATTAAAGAGCTGGGATAACCAAATTTGGTCAGTATGTTGACCTCTTGGAAAGGAAAAGTTGACTGGAAAATTTTTTTCGGCGGAGCTTCCCACCCAGTACTTATTAGTTCCAACTAAATATACGCAATGAAAATATATTTCGTTTTTGGTCAGAAGCATTCATCCATTGCTTAATCTCAAATATGTCGCAAACTATAAAAGCTAGAGCTATGAAATTTTGTGTACAGAATCAATAGGACACGCGAAAGGGCTAGTTTATTTTTTATGTTGAGCCGAAAATCATCCCGTCCACAAATATCCACGCATTCCACTGGGGGTTGGATTGCGAACGAAGCAATGAGGGGGCGAAGCCCCCTAGTTACAAATATATCTCCTGAAGATATTTACTGCTGTAGTTAAATCTGATCGTGTTACCACATGGGACATTACAGTTGTTATCTGAATTAAGTAATTCATAATTTATTTTACTTGGTAATGTAGCAATGACTGTACTACAATTTTCCATATTGAATTTATTATGTTGATTTTGGAATTTTAACTGTTAATTTTAGATGACTGCAGTGGTACATTGGGATGGAATAATGCTCCCAGAATTGACTGGTCGAGAAAAAGTCGAAAGAATACCAATTATAATATCATATTCTGATGGTGAACAACTTTTGGGAGTACCAAAAGTAATTGCATCCACTGGCGTTGAAATATCTCGTGCAACCTTCAACATGCTAACAGAGTGGCGAATTTCGGATAAAATCGTTGCTGCATGTTTTGATACAACTGCTTCCAATTCCGGAAGATTTAACGGTTCGGCAGTTTTGTTAGAACAGTTATTGGAACGCAGCTTGCTTTATCTTCCATGCAGGCATCACATATGTGAATTATATTTACGAGCTGCTTTTGAATAAAGTGCTGGATCTTCAAGCGTTAGTGTCCCTCTGTTTGAACGATTTCAAATAGAATGGGCCAAAATTGACCAAAAACGATTATGTCGCCACACGTATAAACAAAGAAAAGAATCAGATCATTGATTTCTGTCGATGTCGATAACAATTCTCTTTTTGGGAATAGTTCCGGTAGGCCATAATTTCCGACCGCCTGGCCCTATGCATCATGCTCGCTGGATGTCTAAGGCAATTTATACACTGAAGCTATACCTTTTTCGAGAAGTGTCTGTTTTTATAGTGAAATTTTTGTACAATTGTGGTTTTGATCCCCGTTGGCCGTTGAAGTTCCTAATAGAGACTTTGAATTTATTCGGGATATGTACAACTACAGAGAAGTGGACCAGAGGATTTCAATGGCAGTGCTCAAAAAGACATGTAATCATTTATGGTACCTGGCAGACGAAAATATCACATTGGCCCTATTCGATGATAACGTTACTGTCGCAGAAAAACGAGAAATGTCACAGCGCTTATTTTTAGTCATAGATCCATCGAAGTGGCATGATCAAGAAGACTTTAAAAATGCTGTTGAGATTGTACGAAAATTAAAAGTTGTTAATGATATTGCAGAGCGTGGCGTAAAACTAATGCAAGATTATAACAAGAAATTAACAACTAAAGAGCTCGAATATCAAAAATTATTACAAGTTGTCAAAGAGTATACAAAGATGTACCCATTATAAATTCTTATATATTTTAAATATATTTTATTACAATATATAAAACTAAAAAAAGTTGATTAGAGCAATTTGCGACCTAAAACCTTAAATGCTAACAAAAAAAAAAAAAAAAAAAAAAATAGAATTTTGACCAAAAAATACAACATTTTAGCCCAAAATTGCCTATATCAAACTTTTGGTTGAGAAAGGGACCTCTAAACAATATCCGATCGGGCTAAAACTTTACAAATTTAAGTTTTACACCAAAACGAACAATTTGAGACCATGAGACCCTGATATTTCGCACTTTCGCAAATAAGCCGAACCCTAGTACACACACACATAACGTATGTGATGTAAGAGAGAGGCTGAGAGAGAGCTTGCTCTCGCAGCCACGAGCATTACTCATGTAAGCTTTATTGTACATTGTTAGAAATTAAGAGATTATTTGTTGTAGAGAAATAATAAAGGAAAGACGTGCCGGTTCGGTAACGAAAGCGCGTAGTTATTATTCGGTGGGATATTCTACTCTTCTACACATTCCTATATTGTATTTCATCGAATGTACTTGGAACATCATAAAAGATTGTGTAAGCATTTAAACAAACAGTTTCACCTTCCCTACTATCATTCGGTATATTTTATCCCTTACTCTCATTCAGGAGATTGTCTTGTTTTCTTTTATTGCTTTTATTCCGAAAACTTTGATTGTCTTCCTTACTATCATTCAGAAATTGTGTGTTGCCTCTTTCCTTACTATCATTAAGGAATTGTTTGCTGTCGCATTCCTTACTATCATTCAGGAACTCTGTCTGTTTTATTTCCTCACTATCATTCAGAAATTCAGTTTCAAATTTAAAAGCTCTAGAATTTACCATATTGGTTTCATCGACAACAACATCTCTGGTAAAAAATTTTTCGGTACCAGCCGGATCGGACCACTATATCATATAGCTGTCGTACGAACATAAATCAGTTTAGGGAATAACTCGCACATTTATTGACTGATCTCGTCCAAACTCGGCAAACACGTTTTTTACATAAATTTTCGCATTTGTGCTAAATTTTATTAAAATTAATCTACTATATCATATATCTGTCATACAAGCCCTAATTTGCCTCTAATAACTGAACAACCCCGTTCATGTGCCTGGCAACAGAAAAAGCTTCGAAAAGAGTTTATAATCTGACTTTTTGTTTTAGTTTGGATACACCGAAAATTATTTATATAACGCACTGTTTAGCACTTTTACTGTCTTCCGTATTTGCTTGACCCAATCAATAAATTGATGTCGCTTTCAACTGACTCTGTCCAAAGTTCCGCGGTTTTTATGAAAGTGTTAACACAGTCTCAAATCTTGCAGAAGCATCGAGTACCGTCACGGCCTGTAGAAAATATTTGCTTTCCTTTCAGTACTTAAATATTTCAATGTTTCAATATGTAGGCAATAACTCTAGTGTATGCACGCTTATTTCAATTTCCGGAATGTTCATTTATTATTCGTTTCGATTGAATTTTATTTTGTACAATTTAATTAAAAATAATAATAATAATAATAATAATAATAATAATAATAATAATAATAATAATAATAATAATAATAATAATAATAATAATAATAATAATAATAATAATAATAATAATAATAATAATAATACTTATCGAAGTCCCTTCCGAATTCAGAAAAAAAGAAATGACGATTAGTAATTGATTATCACCAAATCAATAAAAAGTTGTTGTCCGATAAATTTCCACTCCTCAGGATTGATGACATTTTGGATCAGCTGGGTCGATCTAAGTATTCTTCATTCCTTAACTTGATGTCAAGCTTTCACCAAAGTGAACTGGACAAGAGTTCAAAAAATATAACTTAATTTAATACTGGAAAGTTGTGCATGTATATAACACAGAAGGGGACGTCGGAGATCCCCCAAAGTAGCGTAGAGTATGATAACGGTGACTAAAGAAATTGATCGGGCCATGTCCGCCATGTTGTATGAGCGTAAGGATCTGAGGAACTACAAATGCTGGAGCTATGAAATTTTATGTGAACAATCTGTAGGAATTGGGAACTGGCAAGTTTGTTTTTATATCGTTTTACGCGATTACGTTTTGGCTTAAAGATAACTCCTAATTACTTTCTGAGATTTATGACTGGTCTTGAACCCTCACAAGCATTCCTGTACATGGATGATTTAATAGTGGTGGGTTGTTCCGAATAGCATATTATCAGGAACTTAACATATGTTTTTTAAAAATGCGGAAAATATGATATGTTTCTTTAAACATAAAAAAAAAAACACTGTAGTGTTCTGCACTACGTCAAAAGACATTACTATTGGAGGGGTATGTCTAAACAAATAAAAGAATACATAAAAAAATCTCATAAATGCCAAAAATCTAAAATAATAAAACATATGATTATTACTGATACCCCCGAACGTGCTTTCGATAGGGTAATAGTAGATACTAGCAGCTGAAAATATATTGCTCCGGCACTTGCCGTTAAAAATCTGAATATCTTTTATTGCTGAGTCCCTAGGCCAGTAATAAGGAGAGTCAGTTGCCCTCCCACCATATTCTTCATAATCTTCAGCTGCTGCTACCACATCCTGAAGTCTACCCGCCGTTAATAGGAACGGCCAACCACAAGCTGCTGTCCCTCAGAGATTACCCGTCGGAGGCAACAGTATATCTTTAATTTGCAGTCACTCTCATCTGCCACATAACTAAATATCTAGTAGCCATACCGATAGCGAACAAAAACGCATGTACCATCGCCTAAGCAGTTTTCGAATCGTTTATTCTGAAGTACGGTCCAATGAAGACGTTCATTACGGACATGGGAACGGAATATAGGAATTCGATAATCACTGACTTGTTTAAATATTTGAAAATAAACGGTAGGAGTAGTCGAGAGAGTAGTCGAGCGGAGTAGAACATTAAACGATAAGACTGATTGGGACGTATGGCTTCAATATTTCGTGTATCGCTTTGATATGGTACACAATTCTTGTCCATATGAGTTGGTATTTGGCAAAACAAATAATTTTCGAAGAGATTTCACTAACATAAATAGCATAGAGTCTACTTACTACATAGACGATTATATATATTATATATAAGAGAGCCAGAACTATGCTTGAAGAGCATAAAAGAAAAAATGAGGAAAATTATAATTTAAACACAAAAAATTTAAATGTATGTTGGATTGAGGGAGAGTTGTGGAAGTAGGCTGCCCACTTTGCACATGAGTTGCTAGGTAGTGAGCGAGACGCCTACTGCAGCGCATTCTTTTGCTTGGCTCTCTCCCTTGCTTTCGGAAGTAAGCACTCTGTTTGATATAACCGAGAGTAGCAAGAGTTAGTTGCTGATAGTCGTTATAGGAGTTCAGCACAAATGTGTATATTAATGTATGAAACGTGTTTGCCGAGTTTGGAAGAGATGGCACCTATACGAAATAGTAGTCCGATCCTTACAGAATTTGATATATATAGCCGCTTCTACATAAAAAATTACGAATGCTAAATTTAAAAAGAATCGGATAATAAATGTAGGAGTTATTGCCTAAACGGGTTTAGGTTCGTATGACTGCTATATGATATAGTGGTCCGATCCGGCCGATTCAAACTAGTGTACTACTTAGGTAAAAAGGAAGGCTATATACCAAGCAAAATACCTTTTAAACTGACAGAGTAAATCGAATAGAAACAGACGGACAGACGGACAGACGGACATGGCTATATCGACTACTCTAGTGATTCCAAGTATTCTAGATGTAACTTTTGTGGGTCTACGATCTTTGAATATTTTCTTTTTTTGCAAAAGAGGAATAAAATTTTTTATTTCCTTTTCCAAAAAAAAAAAAATAATAATAATAATAAAAACGTGTGTGTTAAAAAAATTGCCAAAATGCAAAATCCACCTCTATGCCGGTCATTGGCTGTTGGCTGTGTGATAACCTCATACATGTAAAGTGTGCTGGTTACACAGGCTGCGTCAATGTTTTTATAGTGGCTCGTACGGGGTTAAAGTGGAGTTGTGAGGCTTCCCGGGAAGTTGAGATGGAGATGCGAGCATTTATGCGGCAGACTATGTGTGGATTTAAAGATCTTCACCTAGGCTTTTGAAAATCTCAGATATGCTTTTCCAGTTTTGGAGAGCCAATTTAATGGCCTAAAGCTTTTAAGTAGCTCTCCAAACCGTAAGATGTCTGGCTTGGAAACACAGACTTGTTCGCGTGTCCTCCAAGTCCCGGCAAATGAGCCTCCAACTCCAACTCGTACTATAACAAACAATCAGCTAATTTCTTTTGTGTCCCCTGGGCCGGTACTTAGGTCTGCAAACAATAAAATGTTGGCAGATCCTAATGCTTGCACACTGGACACTGTACACACAGCAAACCCACCTAGTCCGTAGGTGTGCGTCCAGTTTGTCCATTCTAGGTAGTAATATATCCCCTCCAAAGGTGGTTGGGGTTCCACCAACTATTGAGGCTGATTCTTTTGCCCCAGTTGATGTGAATCCTAAATTTTTGGTGGGGGTTCCAACGACGAAGCAAGTGTTTGTTTCCAGACTGGCACCCGATCTTACATCGGAAGATGTAATATCGTATATTAATTCGAATGTCCTGGTCTCAAAAACTGTGGATAAATTTAAGTGTTCGTATTCTAGGGAGATCGCATCTTTTAAAATTAGCCTTCCCCCTTGATTCTTCGAGCTTATTTGGAGATTTTTGGCCAGAGCATGTTGTAGTTAAGGAGTCTACGGCGAAGAAAAAAAATCGGCATCCGATTCCCCTTATCCCTTCGTCACTCTTAAAAAACTAGAACCCTTTCATCTAGCGTATCAAAATATTAGAGGACCTAAATCTAAATGTAGTCGTTTTTTTCTTAGTAGCTTTGGTTTCAATTATTCTATAATAGTATTAACCGAGACGTGGCTTAAGCCTGACATTTTGGATTCCGAAGCGTTAGGTAATACTTTTTCAGTTTTTAGACGTGACCGGGTGTCTGTTCGTGGTGGCGGTGTTCTTATTGCTGTTAACTCGACCTTACCTTCGGAACTTATTTCTACTAATCCTGTAGATATTCAATTTATTTGTGTAAAAATTGATTTGAATGGCATTTTCTTATTTCTAGCAGTCTCCTATTTTCCTCCTTCTTCCGATCTTTCTGTTTATATGTGCCGTATAAACTCCATTAGAAACGTTTCGAATTTTGTAACCGATAAGGACTACCTTGTCGTTTTGGGCGATTTCACTATTTGATGGTTTGCTTGAACTGTCAGTATCCCAGTCAATTTTCTTAAAAACTCTCTGAGTAGGCAATTGGATTTAATTTTTTGCTTGGACCCTGCTAATACGCTTGTCAAGAATCTTGACATCGCAATAAATTTATTTTACCATGCTCTAAATTCTATTTCTACACAATGTGTTCCCATTTCCTGTCATAGTAACAACAATACACCTGTGTGGTATTCACCTATCCTAATGAATTTAAAAAATGTTAAGCTTAGGTTGTTCAAAAAGTTCTAAGTGCAAGATTATGACCTTCTGGCGGGGCGATAAATGATTTAGGGATTTTACTGGATTCTAAATGAAATTTTAATAGTCACATTTTATCCACAATCAATAAAGCCATGGATTTGTGAAGAGATGGTCTAAAGAATTCGATGACCCTTATACGAACAAGATTTTATGTGTGGTGTAGTGTATCTACCCTCAATATGTAGAGTAGAGTTAATATGTAAGTAAAGTATATACATTGTGACACTTTGTCACATAAATTATAATAAACATAAATAATATCAAAAGACCAGCAACACTTACATGAACACTCCAGCTCTTGAAATACGATCTAACGCTTATACATAAGCCGATCGCGGAGCGTGAGAATGCTGAGCATGCACTTAGCAGCTCAAGTGGTCAAGCTATACATAACATATGTATGCCCTCTGCATACACGTGTATATGTATATAATATAACAAACACATAGTCTTAAGCACACCATGTACGGGTAGCTGTACCCAAGAACAGCAATATGAATCCATTCGAATAAACCGATTCAAACAGAGCAGAGGCTCCGAGCTCCAAAACCAAATCTATTACATCTACTACATCTATACCTATTACATTAAAACTATTACATGGCGACCGTGACTCGGTCTCGAGTCTGTCTCTGTGTTGTGTGTGTCCGTGTATGTGCGAGTGACCTTAAACGGTGCTAACGGTGCTGCAAGTGATGTTCGCGCTGCCTGCTGCATTTTGCCGGCTACACAAAAATGATTTATGCTAAATACGAATAAAATACGTTTGAGTAAAACAAGATAACTGTGCACCAAACCAGATTGTTTGGCATGCCACCTGTAGCAAGTGATGAGCACACAGCAAAACGATCAGCAAGCACCAAACGCACAAAAACACACAAAACACACAGACACAAGCGGCAATTGATGGCAGACGAGCCACAATTGACCGAGGCGCAACCTGAGGTACAGAGGGACCAGCCAACGCTGGGAGAAGCACTGGAATTAAACCCCGCCGATGGAACACGCCCACTCACAATAGCTGAGTACCGGCCACGTCAGGAGAAGCGCCAACCCAGGAAACATAAACGCTCTGGACGTAGAGTGAAATTACTACAACAACGCCGACTGGTCAAGGAAATGACCCAGTTGGCCAAGGAGGAATCAGCCCGGCAACGCTACAAAGAGCTTTTGGAAATTATAGAAAAAGAACTTCGCCAAAGTGCGAAGACACGCAAACGGGCTGCTTAAATGCAAATGCCCCAATTTACCATAGATTTAAACTAAACGCAAGCCGAGGCGGGAAACCGCTGCTTGGAAAAACTAACAACAAAACTGTCAGGCTATATACTAACAAATGTGGTTGGAGAATTTTTTAAATTTCTAATGAAATGTAAACTTTGACTTGTGAGCCAACCACATTAAAACTATCAAATTTCCATGTCTCTGGCACTTGTATATATTTAATACAAGTTGCAAATATTTAAAGTAAATTCATTAAATTTCAATATTCACTATAAAAACTTTTCAATCTTTATTTCCAATAAATTGAGAGATTAAACAGATTTCATTTTTTCTTTATTGCAAATTAATATTTCCAAAATGGGTTCTACTGAATCAAGAGTAGATCACCCAACAGCCAATGTAGTTAATGAAGTAAGAATAATTGATCACAAAGATGAACTACAAAATATATTCATCTTGTTATTGATTATGACTGTCATATCAATTTTGAGTTTGACCCTTAAGATTTATCAGGAACATAATAAACGACTTAAGAAAAGATATCAGAGCCGTGCAGATGGCCTAGACAAGATATAAACTGTACTTTCGAAATAAAACAATATAGATATGATTTAGAAGACTATACAGAATATAGACAACAGTATAGAATACCATTTTTATCAAGGAAAAACACAATAGGTAGACATCCTTCTTGTCAAATACATTTATGTGATTCCGAATTCCACTTTAGTAGACAAAATTGTTGCGAATATAAAAGAAACACCAAATGAGTGATTCACAGTGGGTACACATGGATTGGCCCAAAATAGCAGCGTCAGTAAACCATAATAAAGCAGTATTTGACAAATCATATAAGTGTGTAAACAAAGAAGTACCTATTAAAGTAGAGACTCTAGAAATACACATAAAGATAATAATAAAAGAATACAATAACATATGTAGAATAGTCACAAGTATAGAAGATAGATTAACAGAAACACATAAGAAACATTGTCATAAAATACTAAGATCTCTCAATAAAAGATTGATCAATATTAGCATCAGACATAATCTAGATATTCAAATACCTGAAGATTTGCATTCATTGGTTAATATAAATGAAAACCAATTACAAAATCTTGAGGAGTCTAAAGGTGATATCGACATTGAAATCGAAAGCGATATTGAGTCGTTACCAGAAGACATTGAAATAAAAAACAACGAAACCAAAATGCCAGACCAAATTGAGAAAGATAGAGAATATGTTCGACAATTGTCGACAACAATACCAGAATTCGATGGCAAAAAGTCATCATTGACACGCTTTATAACAGCGTTAAGAATAACAGATAGAACAAAGGCAACTCAGGAAGATCTAGCAGTAGAGATAATAAAATCAAAAATAATAGGACCAATTTTATACAAAGTAACAAATGAAACAACCATCAGAGGCATCATTGACATACTAAATAGTAATGTAAAAGGTGAATCAGCTGAAGTTGTAAAAGCAAAGTTACTAAATATTAAACAGAAAGGGAAAACAGCTTCCCAATACCCCACTGAAATTGACAATTTGCGTAAGCAATTAGAAACAATATATATTGACTTAGGCCTTTCAGCCGAAATTGCGGATAACTTCGCAACTAAAGAGTCAATACAAGCAATGACTAAAAATTGTGAATACGAAAAGCTACGAATAATACTCGAAGCTGGTAATTACAATACATTCAGTGATGTAGCAGGAAAATACATACACTGCTCCACTGAAATGACAGGCAGTCCCAGTAGCGTCCCATATTTCAACAATGGACAACATAACTACAGGGGAAATAACAACTATCGCGGCCATTACCGAGGCCGAGGCCGAGGTAACCGCGGTGGTTACAATACCAATTACAACAACAGAGGTAATTTCAGAGGAAATTACAGAGGAAACAACCGAGGAAGGAATAATTCCAACCGAGGTTGGAAAATAACAACAACAATAACAAGGTCCGAGCAATCGAAGCTGCTAGTACATCACAAAATGCTACAGCTTCGGGAAACTAAATAAGACGGTTCACACAATCAATCTTAATTTCAACATTTTTATACATGTGCATAATAATAATACGAATACAAAATTAACATTTTTAATAGATACAGGAGCAGATATTTCACTTATCAAAAACAGCTCAGATAATTTCCAAGACATAGACCTAAATACAATAACAAACATTTTTGGAGTTGGAGAAGGTTCAACAACCTCTCTAGGTCTAGTAAACATAGAACTAGCAACAAATAATTACATAATTCCACATAATTTCCACATAGTTAATTCTAATTTCCCAATACCCACCGATGGAATCATCGGAATAGACTTTATAAAGAAATACAATTGCAAATTAGATTTTAATACAGAAGAAGACTGGTTAATTTTGCGACCAGACAGTATCACTTGTCCAATAAACGTACCAATAACACATACAATAGGCAATAACTCAACGTTATTACCAGCCCGATCCGAAGTAGTCCGACTAATTAAATTAGATACATCCGATGAACAGATCCTCATTCCTAATCAAGAAATAGACACAGGCATCTTTATTGCAAATACAATAACGACTAGTAAAAACACAGTAATTCGTATAATAAACACAACCAAAAGAAACCAAATAATAAACATTGATAAGATACAATTTGAAAGTCTTAACAAATATGAAATAGTAAAAACAATAGATAACGAAAGAAATGAACATATTTTACAAAAATTAAACAAAAATTTCCCACCATTGTTTAAAAAACAACTAAATAAATTATGCACAAATTACACAGACATATTCGGACTTGAAACCGAATCTATAAGTACCAATAATTTTTACAAACAAAAATTAAGATTGAAAGATGATGAACCGATATACATCAAAAATTATAGAATACCAGAATCACAGAAAGAAGAAATACACAGACAAGTTAACAAATTAATTAATGATAAAATAGTAGAACCAGCCGTATCTGAATACAACAGCCCATTGCTACTAGTACCGAAGAAATCATTACCAGGTTCCGCAACAAATCGATGGCGACTGGTAATCGATTATAGACAAATTAATAAAAAGCTCTTATCAGACAAATTTCCACTTCCAAGAATAGACGATATTCTTGATCAATTAGGACGAGCAAGATACTTCTTGTGCCTAGACTTAATATCAGGATTCCATCAAATAGAACTAGATGAAAACTCAAGAAACGCAACGTCATTTTCAACGAGCAACGGCTCCTATCGCTTCACGCGATTATCCTATATTTTAAAAAATTGCGCCCAATTCATTCCAAAGAATTATGACAATGGCATTTTCTGAATTAGAACCTTCACAGGCATTCCTGTATATGGATGACTTAATAGTCATCGGTTGTTCCGAAAATCATATGATCAAAAATTTGACTAACGTCTTTGACCTATGTAGGAAAAATAACCTAAAACTACACCCAGACAAATGTTCATTCTTCATGCATGCAGTGACTTTTCGAGGTCATAAGTGTACTGATCGTGATATTTTGCCAGGTGATAAGAAATACGAAGTCATTGACAAATACCCCGTCCCTACGGACGCAGACAGCGCAAGAAGATTCATTGCATTTTGCAATTATTATAGACGTTTCATAAAAAATTTTTCTGACTACTCTCGTCACATAACAAGGTTATGTAAAAAGAATGTAAAATTCGAGTGGACTTCAGAATGCCAAAATGCATTCACATATCTCAAACAATCAAAGAATTTTGCATAATAACAGATGCAAGTAAACAAGCTTGCGGGGCAGTATTAACACAAACATACGATGAGATACAACTACCAGTAGCATATGCCTCTCGCAGCTCCACTAAGGGAGAAAGTAACAAAAACACTACAGAGCAAGAATTAGCGGCAATACACTGGGCAATTAACTACTTCAGACCATACATATATGGCAAACATTTCGTTGTAAAAACAGATCATAGGCCTTTAACATACCTCTTCTCAATGAGAAATCCTACTTCCAAACTCACTAGAATGAGACTTGATTTAGAAGAATATGAGTTCACAGTAGAATACCTTAAAGGAAAAGATAATCATGTAGCCGATGCGTTATCAAGAATAACCATCGATGAATTAAAAAATATGCAAAAACAAGTCTTGAAAGTCACTACAAGACAACAGAGTAGACAAAACAACTGCGCAGTAAATGAAAAAGAACAAGAAATTTTGCCAAGGCAAATACTTGAAAATGCTTCTAGGCCCAACGTATATGAAGTCATCAATAATGACGATGTACGAAAAATAGTGACCTTGCATATAACTGACACATTATGTATCTTTAAACATGGTAAGAAAATTATTGCAAGAATTGAGATTAGCGACCTATATACTAATGGAACTCTCGACTTAGGTCAGTTCTTCCACAGGCTTGAAAAAGAAGCCGGAAAGATCTTTGAATTAATACTACATTTCACAATGATCCTATTCAAGGAGGTCATACTGGCATTTCAAGAACGCTAGCGAAAATCAAAAGACATTACTATTGGAAAGGGATGATAAATTTCATATCTCAGTACATACGTAAATATCCAGAATGTCAGAAAGCAAAAACAACAAAGCACATAAAGACCCCTTTAACAACTACAGACACACCAATTAAAGCATTTGACAAAGTCATTATTGACACAGTTGGACCATTACCCAAATCAGACAATGGTCATGAATACATAATTACTTTAATATGTGATCTGACCAAATACCTTGTTGCTATCCCCATAGCAAACAAAAGTGCTAGTACAGTAGCCAAGGCTATACTCGAATCATTCATTCTCAAATACGGTCCGATGAAGACGTTCATCACAATATAGAAACACAATCATGTACGAACTTTGTAAGTATTTGAAAATAAACAATCTTACATCAACAGCTCACCACCATCAAACACTTGGTACAGTAGAGAGAAGCCACAGAACACTAAATGAATATCTACGTTCATACATATCAGTCGATAAAACTGATTGGGACGTATGGCTTAACTATTTCGTATATTGTTTCAATACTACACCATCAATGGCACATAACTATTGTCCATATGAATTAGTATACAGTAAAACACCTAATTTACCTAAAGAATTAAGCATTAAAAATAACATAGACCCTATATACAACATAGATAATTACGCAATAGAATCTAGATACAGATTAGAAATGGCATTCAAAAGAGCCAGAATAATGTTAGAAAACCATAAACGTAAAAATAAGGAATACTACGATAGGAAAGTACTAGACAAGGAAATAATAATTAACGATAAAGTTCTTTTAAGAAATGAAACAGGACATAAACTAGACAATAGATATTTAGGACCATATATAGTAGTAGGAAGAGAAGAACCGAACAATATAATAATAAAAGACGATAAAAACAAAACTCAAAAGGTTCATAAGGATAGATTAAAAACTTTTAACGAATAACGTAATTTTTCATTAAATAACAAATAAATACGAAACATTTAAACTCTCAATTTTATTCAAAAGAAAAATTATTCTTATCATCATCATTCAACCGATTGGTCTGATCAACCACATCAACAGAATATGGTAATGATGACAATAATATACAAAAATTAAAAAATACAAAAATTTCATGAATTTACGAATTTACAAAGAGACACAATATTTTTAAATCTACACAATACATATAAATAAATAACAAATCAAAATACAATTTTATATACACAAAAATAAAATATAAAAAAATTACATGTATATTATAATAAAAAAAAAAAAAACAACACAGAAACAAAAATAGCAAAAATACAAAATAATGAAAAAAAAAAAATAATAATAATTTTTTTAAAAATGACTACATATACTACGTAATTTCTTTAAAAAGAGAGGTGTAGTGTATCTACCCTCAATATGTAGAGTAGAGTTAATATGTAAGTAAAGTATATACATTGTGACACTTTGTCACATAAATTATAATAAACATAAATAATATCAAAAGACCAGCAACACTTACATGAACACTCCAGCTCTTGAAGTACGATCTAACGCTTATACATAAGCCGATCGCGGAGCGTGAGAATGCTGAGCATGCACTTAGCAGCTCAAGTGGTCAAGCTATACATAACATATGTATGCCCTCTGCATACACGTGTATATGTATATAATATAACAAACACATAGTGTTAAGCACACCATGTACGGGTAGCTGTACCCAAGAACAGCAATATGCATCCATTCGAATAAACCGATTCAAACAGAGCAGACGCTCTGAGCTCCAAAACCAAATCTATTACATCTACTACATCTATACCTATTACATTAAAACTATTACAGTGGCTCTTGGTCGCCCAATTTTAGAATACGGTTCATGCGTTTGGTGCCCTCAATATAAGGTGCATCAAAATCGTATTGAGTCCGTTCAAAAAAAATGTTTGCTTTTTGCTCTCCGTGGCTTAAATTGGAATTCGGAATTGAGCCTTCCCTCGTACTCTAGTAGGCTACAACTTATAGATTTGCCGTCCCTAGTAAACTGAAGAACCCTTCTTAATACTCTTTTTATGCATAAATTAATAAACGGTATGGTTGACTCCCCTGAGTTTATTAGCCAAATTAATTTCGCTGTTCCTTTTAGACCTCTGCGAACTTTTACTCTTTTAGTAGTCTGTCCAGCCACATCTAATGATTTAATCAATAAGCCTTTTTTAAATTTATGTAGAGCCTATAATAGTTTGTAACACTTAGTTTGCTCCTCTTCTAGTATGCAATTAATCAAAACTAGTATATTATTGCATCTTCGTTTAAATCCTTCTCTTCCTTAGTAGTATAGTTGATTGTCTACTCTATTTCTTTTCCTTAAAAAGAAAAAAAAGTTTTTGATTTTTGATTCAATTAGTTTTTTTGCAAATCGTGTCACGTGACTCTGCCCCACGGTCGGTTGGGCGTCTGAGCTATTGAGCTTGGTAACCCGCATGTAAACAGGCTTCCGCTTGGTTGCGTTGGGCCACTTGATCGTACTAGTCTTTGTACGTTTACGTACTTAAAAAAAAAAAAAATAGACAATACATTGGTGCATGTGGGAGATTTGGTGAAATAAAAGAGAATCGCACATTAATTGAATCGTGAAGACAATTGAAGTGTACTGAAATTTAAGAGGCGCCTGATGAAATTTTTTGAATCGCATTTTTTTATTTTCTCGAAACATCGGTTGCTAAGTAACCAAAATTCACCGAAAAGCTATTCATGCATGTGCAAGTATAAAGTGCAAAATGCAACGATTAGCGGAGTGATAAAGAGATGAAGCGATTGACGAACAAAAGGCAGTGATGAAGCGAATTCTCACATATCAGAGAGAGCAAACAAGATATACAGATTCTACTTGTGTACGAGAGATCGCTGCACTGTGAAGAGAGAGCAAGCGAAGAAGGCATCCAGACAGGGTACTCTACTGGAGTGAGCGCAACCATATCATGAAACTTTTGCGGGTAATGGATAAAGGTTCACAATGCGCGATGTCCAGGACAGCGTATCCACTTTTTCGGGATCAGACCAACAGGATATTAATCAGTGGTTAACTGAGTTTGAGGATGTGGCTATGACTGCTGGGTTGGATGACCTTCAGAAATAAATTTATGCAAAACAACTTCTATCTGGAGCAGACAAGCTTTTTATAAGGAGTTTGAACGGTATTCGGGGATGGGCAAAACTTAAATTCATAAAAAGCTGATATGACGGCAGAAACGACCAGGAGAATCATATATTGAATATTTGTTTAGCGTGATGGAAATAAGTAAGCCAATCAGGCTAGAAGTAGAAAATTTCGTGTCATACTTCATCGATGGTGTTTGCGCCGAAATCAGGCACTTAGTATTTAAGTTTATTGAAGTTTTAATTTGAATGTAACGTGATTTAAATTGTTTGCACACACAAAAGGGCTGATTGGTACAAATGAATTGTTGCTCAGCTGGTAAATGAAATTGTAATAGACAACAAAAAGACATTGTACACATTAGATAGTAATAAAAAATTAGTCTTCTGAATAGAACAACGTATAAGATAAAGAAAACAAAACACTTATGAAAGGACTGGCTATTTAGAATCTTCATTTGGATTCCGACTCAACACACCAGACGTTTAGCGTATTAGTCTGAGATTTTGGTTCCAGACTGGTGCTGGCGAGTGGCGGAAATATTTGGCACCCGATCAGGGACTTCTTGGAAAAGTTCAAAACTCTCACTAGAGCTCATTTATGGAGCTATAATTAAAGCTTGGAGCAGACGCAACACTGAAGCTTGGGGGTGGTAGTAATGTTAAAGCAGCAGTGTCGGCTTTATCATCGAACTGTGAGTAGAATATAGCGTCATGCTCGCAAAATTGGTTGCACGGCGGCAGTGTTTTAAGTTCTGTGTGTTTGCATATTGGTGCTCAAAATAACAATAAACCACATCATTTGTTACATAGAGAAACTGAAAGTACAAATACTGAAGATCAGATAAATCCTACTAACACTACTGCATTACAAAGCGCCTTGTTAACCAATAGAGGATCAAGTTTTTCAGCCACGGCGATAGTACTTGTTCGAAACGATGCACCGATGGCAAATTTCATAAATGTAGATGCGTATTAGATTCAGGCAGTCAAGTCAATTTCGTGACAGCCCAACTTGCTTCCCAATTAAAATTGCGCATAAGTAAAGCGGAATATTCTCTTAAAGGTATTGGAAATTCAAGTTCAAGTGGGATTGGTGAAGTTGAAGCTACTTTTAAGTCCACGGTCACCAATTTTATGGCAGTAGGCAAATTTAGTGTGCTAACACATATATAGTCCTACAACTACGGAATTGCTGAAGTTATTGATACCCAGCAATATACAACTGGCTGATCCATTATTTGATTTATGTAACGAAATCAAGATGGTTATTGGGTTAAATTTCTTTTTTAAGCTAATCGCAGCGGGTCAAATCAAAATGGGGTTGAACAAGCCAGTCTTACAGAAATCACTGTTAGGATGGATAGTTGAATTAATTCCTATTTCATAAAACAGGTACTCAAACCCAAGACACAGAGGAGTTGCAAAATTCGGTGCAACGATTTTAAAAGTGTGAAGAATTTGCTTACTCCTCAAGTGAGTTAACAGAGTCGGAGCAACTCTGTGAGGAAAGTTTTGTGACTACGGTAAAGAGGTCAGAAGATAATCGTATTGTAGTTCGCCTATCCTTTAAGCAGCCACAAAAACAATTAGCCGACTCGTATAATATCGCATTGACTAGGTTTCTGAATTTGGAAAGGAAACTTAAAAGGAATCCGGAGCTAAAAAAAGCTTATACTGAGTTTATTAATGAATATAGGGAGCTAGGTTACTTGGAAGAACTGGCAGTGAACGAGAGCCAGTAAGTGAAATATTTAATTCTGCATCATCTAGTGATACGGCCTGAAAGTTTGACGACTAAGTTGAGAGTCGTATTTGACGCGTCGTGCAGGTCAAGTAATGACTTGTCTTTGAATGATATTACGCTAGTAGCAGCAACATTGCAGTCGGATCTATTTGATATACTTGTGCATTTTCGTTTTTATAGATATGGTCTTACTGCGGATATATCCAATATGTACAGACAGATTTTGGTTGATCCTCGGGACTGTGACTATCAGTGTATTTTGTGGCGCAATAGTAGTTCATAGCTAATCAAAATTCTGCGTCTGAAAACTATTACGTATGGGACGAAGTTTGGGAATCAATTTCCATTTCCAATGTAAATGTAAGGAATAACTTTTATATAGATGATATGCTATCTGAGGCAGATTCCATGGAGCAACTTCATCAATTAAAGCATGAGATAACAGAGGAATAAATTTTATATAGATGTTATGCTATCTCAGGCAGATTCCATGGAGCAACTTCATCAATTAAAGCATGAGATAACAGAGTTATTGAAGTTAGGAGAATTCGAACTGCATAAATGGCGGTCTAATATCCTGCTGAAGGAGAATAATATGAAGGCAACGGAACCGTTAGAGTTGCAAGCAACGGAAACACCAAAAAACTCCTGGAATCTATTGGAATTCAAAGGTAGACGAATTTCAATTTTCTTATACTTCAAAGAATTCCAACAAGATAACTAAACGAGTAGTCCTGTCATAGTTAGCACAATTGTTTGAATTTGGAGTGGGATGAAGAATTGCCGACAAGTTAATCGCTTCAATGGCAAAAATATAGAACCGAAATAGAACTCGTTCGTGAGTGTTCGTTGCCTAGAGCTGTGGTCACAGTTGATAATGCGGTAGAAAGAATAGAATTGATTGTATTTTCCGATGCTTCCACTCGAGCCTTTGTCGCAGTGGTTTATGTTCGATGCATAGATAAACAAGGCGCTATATCAGATAATCAGTAGATTGGAGCTAGAAGGTGCCAGACTTTTGACCCAGCAGGTGGCTAAAATTATGAAGTGTGTACCTTTATCGTTCTCCAAGGTAAGGTATTTTACAGATTCAACCATCGTTCTCAGTTGGATCGCTTCTCATACAAGTCGATGAAATATATTTAACAGGAATGCAGGACAGGAGGACAGGAATGGCTTAAAATAGAATCAAAACAGAATCCTGAAGACATCGTTTCTCGTGGTCTGTACACAATGGAATTGAAATGCTCGTCTTTGTGGTGGCGAGGACCAGAATTTCTGGGATTATCGGAAGACGAGTGGCCGATAGTAGAATGGCAAGGTCCAAAAGAACTTCCAGAATAACACAGTACTAAGTTGAGTTTGTTGGCCAGTACTCAAGGTACCCCAGATGACTTGATAGAAGGCTGCAAGTATGTTAAGGATTTTTGGAAATTGAATAGAGTATTTGGGTATATTTATCGTTGGCGGCAGTTGTTGATAAAGATTGAAGCAAACCGAACTGAAGCGCTAATTGAAAGGAGGTTTAAATTATATTGTAGCCAATTTGCAGGCATTAAGCGTTCACAAGGAAAAGGAGAGATTAAAAATCAATAGAGAAATAGGCTCAACCAAAATTCAGGGGTTGAACCCATTTATAGATAACTGTGAGGGTATAGAGATAATTCGTGTGGGTGGCAGATTGTGTCATGTGATCATGTCGCTATAAGAGCATTTTTTGTGTATATCCATCGAATTAACATGCATGCCAGAGCGTCTGCGTTGTGCGCGTTTGTGCGACAGCTATTTTGGGTCATCAATGCTAGAAAACTAGCTCGCAGGAGGGTAAGGAGTTGTATTGGATGCCTTCGACAACGCCCTGTATTAAACAATCAAATTATGGGTTCTTTACCGATAGGACGATTGCAGACCGGAGTGCACCCGTTTGACGAGCTGGTGTAACCTACGCTGGACCACTGTGAATGCATTTCAATGGAAGAGGACGACGGCCAGTCAAGGTGAATTTATGCGTTTTCGTGTTCTTTCTGACCAAGGCTTGCCATTTGGAGCTGGTGGATGCATTTCAATGGAAGAGGACGACGGCTAGTCAATATGAATTTATGCGATTTTGTGTGCTTTCTGCCCAAGTTCCGTATAAAACCACAACAACCTCAAAAAAGGGAAAAAGTTTATAGGCCATAACTTTTTTGTTTGCTACCATATTATTACGAAAGTTTGCAGTTAGAAGTTCTTATATGTTCTCAATAAGGATGTTAGATTTTGATCTGATCGGACAACTATATCATATAGCTCTCATAGGGCCGATCGAAAGTGCAAAAATCGTTTTAACGTCATAATTTCTTTATCTTTAAAGATATTTTATTCAAATTAAGAAAAAATGTGAACTTTAAAATACTCAGCAGCTGTGCAAAGTTTTAATAAAATTGGACACCTACATCATATAGCTTCCATAGGGCTAATCGGTCAAGAAATCTGATTTCTGTGCTTTTTTTTTGTCAGAAAACGGGTTATTTATGAACCAATCGCAACCAAATTAAGCACAAGACACTTCTTAGTGTAAGTCTTTAATAAGTCCAAATTTTATTGGAATCGGATGACTATATAATATAGCTTCCATAGGGCTAATCGGTCAGAAACTCTAATTTGTTGTATTTTTTGTCAAAAATCTGATTTTTTATGCACGAATCGCAACCAAAAATACCAGATGATAGTTTTTTATTGAAAAAATTATAGAAAATACTGACTTACGCTCTCTACAAGTACAGGGTATCTCAAACTCGGGTGCGCCCGAGTTTAAAGTTCCGAATTTTTTATTTTAAGTGCAACAAAACGGGACACATGTTGAAGGATTGCAAAGAGGAACCAGGATCTGTAAAACATTTCTCTGCCAAGACGATATATATAAAAAATTCAGGGATTTTGAACTGTTGAATGAGATTAAGCAATTGAAGGTCATCGGAATGGGAACGCTCACCGCAATCGGCTGTTTTCTTATGAACTCATAAGCAGATGGAACGAAATTCACTGAACTTTCAATGTAGTCAAATAAAATGAGTTGGAGTTTATACGCCATATTTGGAAATGATATATTGGCTAATATCGATATGATATTCAGCGCTAATATTGTTCGTTTCATTAAGAAGGAAAACGCGGATAAGTCACTGGAGGTATTTTATGGTCTATGCGTCACAGAAACGGTACAGTCACGGTCGACTTTGGATGTTGTCGATCTTAAGGATTTGAGGAAAGAGTTTTCTTTTTATACTCTTTTCGCAGAAAGAAAAGTATATTCATTTTGCTTTGATGTTTGAAACGCACAGAACCAAACATCGTAGACCCACAAAAGTTACATCTAGAATACTTAGAATCACTAGAGGAGTCGATATAGCCATGTCGGTCTGTCCGTCTGTTTCTATGCGATTTACTGCGCCAGTTTAAAAGCTATTTTCTCTGAAAATTGGTATATAGCTTTCTTTTTTGCCTGGTTAGTACACTAGTTTGAATCGGTCGGATCGGACCACTATATCATATAGCTGCCATACGAACCTAAATCGGTTTTAGAAATAACTCGCACATTTATTGACTGATCTCTTTAAAACTCGGCAAATACGTTTTTTACATAATTATACGCGTTTGTGCTGCGAAAAGAGTCTGTAATCTTCGGCACCCCGAAGATAACGTTGGGATTTTTTTGTTGTTGTTGTTTTTAATTCCATTTATTTGCAATCTGTCTTAGAACTTGACAATGATAAAATCATATGACACTTTGTTAAGATTGCTAGCTAAGCTAGTTAAGTTGGTTTGCCATATCTATGTACGCTAACTTGTCACAAGAAGGGGATTGTTATCTTGACATTCACAAGAGTTCGCTAACGGAAGAATTAAGAGAAAAAAGGGGAACACGTGAGATGACGAGAGGAGTGAGAGCAAGAAAACAATTATATCATTTAGAAGAGCCTCTCCTGTTTAATATTTTGAAATTCCTCACAACTTCAGAAGTTGGATTGCCCAATATACCTACAAATCCAATATACACGTCCAAACCTTGTGCCACCGAAGTGCAACAAAAAGAATATAACCAAGTGTGGGACAATGTTTAACATGAAAAAAAGGTATTTTGGGTTGCGATTCGTGCATACAAAATCAGATTTCTCACAAAAGATACAAAAAATCTGAGTTTTTGACTGATTAGCCCTATGGAAGCTATATGATGTAGATGTCCAATTTTATTAAAACTTTGAACAGTTGCTGAGTATTTTAATGTTCATATTGTTCCTTAATTTGAATAAAATATCTTTAAAGATAAAGAAATAATGACGTTTAAACGATTTTTCACTTTCGATCGACCCTATGGCAGCTATATGATATAGTTGTCCGATCAGATCGAAACTTCACATCCTAATTGAGAACATATAAGAACTTCTAACTGCAAACTTTCGTAATAATATGGTAGCAAACAAAAAAGTTATGGCCTATAAACTTTTCCTATTTTTGAGGTTGTTGTGGTTTTTTACTTTTTATTCCGAACCTAAATCGGATATCGAAAAAATATTATAAACTTGATCTAACCTGCAGAACAAATGATTATTAGCAACAAACCGGAACTTTCTAGGCCTTACCATCTCTGAGATCGAGGTGTTTATACAGATCAACAGACAGACTGACTGGGCTAGATCGATTTCTCTTGTCACCCTGATCATACTTTAGGTAACTTTGAGGGTCTCCGACGTCTCCTTCTCTATGTTACATATATTTGACAAACTTAATATACCCTTGTACCCAGGGTATAAAAAATGCTCACGAGAAACGTCTAGAAGCTATCAAGTCGGAACAATTAGTAGTGACTGCCGAGATTGAACTTCTGGAAAAACGCAACCTGTTGGCAAGCCTACGCGAGCGGAGACCAGTGATGGCCAGTGAAGTAAGTGCCGTGAGCAGCCTGATCATCCCATTTTCGGGTACTGATACTTGCGATGCTGGCAAATGGATTGGTGGTCTCAAATGTATGTGTGACTCTATGGATGGTGATGATCTGTTTAAACTCAGGTGCGCTCGTCGTCTTATGAAGCCGAACTCCGATGCTGACTGGTTTTTGCGATTGGACAGGTCGTCGTCTTTCGGTGAATTTAAGAAACAGTTTGTGCAAACATTTGGCCAAGTATACTCGGTGATCGACGTCGTCAATTTTCTGAAGTTTTCTTTCCTGGAAAGATGACCGTCCTGAGCTATATATTTCAAATGCAGGAGATCGCCTCTCGAGCCTGTGTTGAGGAGTCACAAATTATTCAGCTGGTTATCGAGGGATTACTCGACAACACTGCGGATATTGCTATACCGTATGCCGCCAAAACCATAGACGAACTGAAGCAGCTTTCCCGTCGCTACGAAGACATGCGCAGGAAACGAGTGGTCAACAAAACTTCGATGGGAACTTCGCAGATTCCTCATGTGAGATGCTCCAACTGTTCTCGCTATGGTCACTTTGCCAAAGAATGCACAGAGCGCATAAGTTCCAAAGGTTCCTGTTTCCGCTGTGGTTCCGTGGAGCATGTAATCAAAGACTGCAATGCCAGCGTGCCAGCTGCCAAGAAGACGATTGGGCTCGCAGATGATGCCCGTGCTATTCGGGATACACTAGAAATTTCAGTCATTAACACGGTAAGGATTTCTTTTGACATTGCAAATTTATCACATAGTAACATTTTTGGTTGCCTTCTGGACACGGGTAGCCCTAGTAGTTTGATTCAGCATTCCGCTTTGCCAGGATTCATTAAACGAAACTCGTTGGAAGGAACTTCCTTTAGGGGCCTGGGAGACTTTCGATTGTGCACATTTGGAAAATTATTAATTAAGATAACATTTGAAAATGTTACGAGTCAAATGCTTTTTCATGTTGTACCAAATAACTGTATTCCGATTCCAGTTTTATAAGGTAGAAACTTTCTGAAAAAATTTAATTTTTTTTTATATTCAACCGAACCGAAGGAGCCAGATTTTGAAATATCGGCAAAAAAAATTTTCTTAAGAATAGACAAAACGAATTTGCATTGTTATTTAATGAGTATTGAACGCTTATATATTGCCCCTTCAGTTCATAAAAAACCTTCCGAATCAGAGACGGCGGTACTGGATGAAGCATCCAAATTGAATAGGTTACCCTACATTCTGAATATTGACATTAGTGAAATCGAGGAGAATAAAATCAATCCGAAACTTTCTGTAGGAAAACAAGAGATCGTTAAGGAAATCAATAAGAATTGCTATTTGAATGTTGAAAAAATTCCGAAAATTGAGCATGATTACGAAATGAACATAAAATTGAAATTTGACCTGCCAGTTTATACCGCACCACGGAGATTATCATACCAATATCGGAAAGACACAGACTCTATCATTGAAGATTTATTGGCCTTGGGACATATCAGAGCTAGTACATCACCGTACTCATCAGCCATTGTTTTGGTCAAAAAGAAAAGTGGGGAGAAACGAATGTGTGTAGATTATAGACAGTTAAATAAAATCACAGAACGAGATGGATACCCCATAGCACGAACAGACGATTGCCTGGAAAAACTAGAGGGCTGCAAATTCTTCAGACTTCTTCTTTAGACTTAAAGACCGGGTTTCACCAAGTGAAGGTAGCAGAAAATTCAATTTAATATACAGCATTTGTGACGCCTAGCGGACAATATGAGTATTTGAAGTTGTCTTTTGGGATGAAGAATGCACCCGCTGTTTTTCAACGATTTATAAACCATATTTTGAGCCCGGTTATAAAAAACGAAAACGTAGCAGTATACATGGATGATATAGCAATAGGAACTAAAACATTTGAAGAACACATGGGAGTATTGGGAAAAGTGTTAAGAAGATTGTCTGAATTTATACTCGAACTGAAGTTGTCCAAATGTAAATTTTGTTTCTCACAAATTGATGAACAGGGTATTAAGCCAAACAATGAACACATAGTAGCCATCAGACACATATCCATACCGAGAAATGTTGCAGATGTCGAGAGGTGTCGCGGCCTATTTTCGTATTTTTGACGCTTTGTATCTCAAGTATCGCAAAACCTTTGCGTAATTTAACGAAGCCCAATACCCCATTTCATTTCTCGGATGACTGCCAAAAAGCCTTTCAATTTGTATGCAATACATTAACTTCAGAACCAGTGCGCTAGCCCTATACAATACAGAAAGAAATACAGAACTCTATTGTGACCCAAGCAAAATAGAGTTTGGAGCCATTTTGTTCCAAAAGCAGGACTACTACTGGAAAAAACTACCCTGTTGCAACGACACCAGAAGAAGGAAGATATCACAGTTTCGAACTCGAAACACTGGCAATCTATGGACTAAGAAAATTCCATGTTTACCTAAACGGAATTGAGTTTAAAGTAATAACAGACTGTAACGCTTTGATTCTTACCCTACAACGGAAAAGTGTGAATGCAAGAATAGCTAGATGGACAGTAGAGTTAGGAAATTAGAATTGCCATATTCAGCACTGAAGCGGAAAATATATGATTCACGGACAAATATAAAAAATGCAAGTGAAATTGAACAGATTGTTTCAGTCATAGACGATGACAGCGATATTAAAATTATGAGACATACTGGAATCAGGACCACTTAATAATTTTGACTTGGAGAACGGACTAGTGTACCGAAAACTAAAAGATGACACCCTCAGAGAAGGAAGAAAATATCATTCGGCTAACGCATGAAAAATTATGTCATCTGGGCACAGAGAAAATTGCACTGGAAATAAAGCGTCATTATTGGTTCCTAAATATGAAGAACAAAATAAACAATCATATCAAAATTGCGAATTCCATTCGACACATTGGACATTGAGCATTTCGGTCCACTGCCAAGTATTTCGTCAAAAAAGAAAAAAAAACCAAATATTGGTCACAGTCGATGCTTTCACAAAGTACGTCAAACTCTATCCAGTAAATACGACCAGCACGGAAGATCTATAAGCATGTTTAATCAAATATTTTGAAAATTTTAGCCGTCCGAGCTATAGAGGGAGTTGCTTTACCTCTGTGAGTTCAGTGAGTTTTTGTTAGTAAATAACATAGAACAGCCAAGCATCGAAGTAGGCGATGATTCTCTCTGTCAGTCCGATGACACTGACATTCATTCCTAAACCAACCGCAGCGAGACGCAGACGCACATTCATTGTAAAACAGATTAAATATAAAGTAAAGAAATAATAAAAGTCAAATAAGCTGAAATCCTTACTAAAGTGCTAGGTTAATACAGAACATATTAGGGTGGCAACCGTATCGCCATAATCAAATGATCAGGTCGGGAGAGTAAATAGAATACTAAAAATTATGCTATCGAAGGTTTCCGACCCCATTCAACATGCTGATTGGTATAAACTACTAAGCAAAGTTGAATACGCGATCAATAATTCGATTCACTCAACCACAAACCAAGCCCCGTCAGTACTATTATTCGGGGTATATCAGAGAGGACGTGAAGTCGACACTCTCACTGAATACCTGGATAAGGGAACCGAAAAGGTTAGCGACTTGGAAGAACTCAGGAAAGCCGCGAGCAAAAAAAAATCGAGTACGATTAGCAAAAAACTACTGAGGCTTACAAAAATAAGTTCAAACCCCATTAAACCTTCTCCCTTGGTGAATTCGTGGTGATGCGGAGTGTCGATACAACTATAGGGACAAATAAAAAATTTTCAGCCAAATGCAAAGGACCTTACGTCATTAAGAAGATATTACCCAATGATAGATACGATATAGCAGACATTGAGAACTATCAAGTGTCCCAGATTCCCTATAAAGGCATTATGCCTTGTAGATTAATGAGATGGGTTGATTAGAGAAGCAATGTCAGAAGGGATCCTATTTCCGAAAATAATACTAAAAATATTAAATAAGTCCACTATATTACTAATCTAAATTATGTATAACCCTATTGTATAACAATACTAAGCTTTGATCGAGATGATCAAAATGTCAGGATGGTTGAGGTGTTAAGATTGCTAGCTAAGCTAGTTAAGTTTGTTTGCCAGATCTATGTACGCTAGCTTGTCACAGGAAAGGGATTGTTATCTTGACATTCACAAGAGTTCACGCACAAAGGAGAGGACGTGAGAGGACGAGAGGAGTGAGAGCAAGAATACAATTATATCATTTAGAAGAGGCTCTCCTGTTTAATATTTTGGAATTCCTCACAACTTACAAATTACTTAACAGGATTGTTTGAGCTCCAATGAGCACATACAATAAATGTGGGGTTTTATTATGATAGTATTAACTTTATTTGTATTTTAAAACGAATAATATAGAGAATGAAATTTAATCGTCGTCGTCGTCTCACGGCTACATCTTCACCGTCGTCTTTATCATCAAATTGTTGTCATTCTCAGGCCCACACAGGCAGAACGCACAACTTACTTCTTTAACGGGCAAACAACAACTCTCTCTGCCGTCGTACAGCACTTCGCTCTCGTAGCGTTGTGCTCTTGATCGCCGTCTTTGCGAATTCGCCACCTCGCTAATTCGCCACCTTTTTCACCTATAACCGTCGTTGTCTAGGGATCAGCTGTTTCATACTAGTGGGATTTGGGTAAACAGCCAATCCCACATATATGTACATTTTTACATTTTTTTACATTTTGAACGTAAATTCATCTTGCGAGCCTATGTGACAAGTCTAGCATGTGGAATCTTTTTAATCGTCTAAGGCTGCTAGTATTGTGTAATAAACCTAGAAAGGGTTGAGAGCGGAATGTGAGAAACTAACGGGGAAATATGGTTCAACGAAATCTATTCAATCCCCGGTCGAGATGAAGATTATTTTGGAAGACGATGTCCCAGTATACCAGCATCCTCATCGAGCCTCATATGAGAATAAATGTTTTATTGAAAAGCAAATATATGATTCGCTCGTTTACGGGTTGGTAATTGTAACGAGGTTTTCCCAACCGGGGTACAATTCTCAGCCGACCGGGTTCAGATTACAAGGATACGAGGGTTACTATATATATTTCTGGCCTAATAATGAAAATACGAATATTTCTCACCGAAAATGGTTTTATTGTATCAAGACTTATACACTTTTGCATGCGCTCAAACCAATTTTCGAAGCACTGTTTCCACTCCGATTGAGACACCTAAAAAAAAAATGTCAAACTTTTCAATGGAAATGGAAATGGCCAGAAATATATATATTTAAGCATTTATTACCGAGTCAGCCGAAAAAAATAAAAATTCAAAGTTTGATTTTATTTCATAAACTTTATTTTAAGTTTCTTTTCTTTTTTATTTTACCCGAACAGGGGGTTAGTTATAGTTGGATTTTGGCTTAAGACTAACTTATGAAATTTGTTGCTGATGCTGAGAAGCCTCCAGCGGATTTTTAGTAAAAGAGAGCATTGCTCTTGATCCAAGACAATTCTCTATTTTTCATTTAACTGGGAGAAGTTATTCAGGCGTCACTGCTTCTGATTGGTTTAATTATTATCGTTTACTTTATTTCCTATGAGAGTAAAATTGTCTCTCATTTTAAGATCATGGTTTGATTGCTTACAAGGATTGGTTTTGGGCTCGCTTTCAATAAGTGGCTTTATGTTTACAATGAGTTTTGGGCGCTAAGTGGTTTTGTGTTTACAATAAGTTTTGAGCGTTTTGGTTTTACTGGCTTAATTGAATTCTTGGGTATAAATAATTTTAATTGGTCAAATTCACTTAATCATATGTGTTACTTGATTTGGGTGATTGGAGGTGTCAAATATGTCACTCCTCCATAACTTATATAAAAGTATGTCCTCATACGACTCTAGGGTAATGTTTTGAGGAGGGCATTGATTTATGCCACCTAGTTCTATTTGCGAAGGGTGTGACGCGAAATTGTTCTTTTTTATAAAAAAAACCAAACACTAAATTAAGAGAACAGAGTTTGTTGTTTTGGACTTCACTTGTTTTCAATATTTTATTGGTTTATAATTAATTATTAATTGCGCGACAGCGGCTAGCGATTAGTGCGAACGAAAGCTTAGCGAAGACAGTTAAAAGGAATGCGTTTACATGCGTGTACATAAGAAGTTGTTAGAGAGTGAATATAAGCATAAAACAGATTTAGTGATAATAAGCAACAATGAGCAAGTAAGAACAATTGGCGGGAGAATTTACGTTATATTTAAATTTGAATTTTTAAGATAGGTATTAGGTTTGAACATTATTTATGTTGTGTTTATTGTATATGTTGTGCATTGTTTGTGGAGGCTTTGATCTGCTCCCGACATACTCCCCCCGCTGGAAGAGGCAGGCTGACAGCTGATGTGGTCTCAAGGGGCAGAGCGGCTAATTTGCCTATTGCACGTCTAGTGGTACCAGTGGCGGTTCGAATAACTGCAACTCGGGCGACGCTATCACTTCCAGGAATGATGCTCTCGACCTTTCCGATCCGCCATTGCAAGGGAGGGAGAGCGTCATCTTTAAGTAACACAATGCTGTGCACCAGGAGATTTGGTTTCGAAACTCTCCATTTTCCGCGCTCTTGCAGATTCGACAAATATGCTGTGCTCCATTTGCGCCAAAATGTTTGCTGCATTTGACAGACCAGTTGCCATCGACTTAAGCGATTGATGTTGAGGTGGGTTATATCTGGCTGGTCGATCGTCGCAAATGGTGCACCAATCAGGAAATGTCCAGGGGCGAGGACTTCCAAATCATCTGGGCTTTCTGAAATTGGACAAATTGGGCGTGAATTAAGCATGGCAGATATTTCACAAACTAATGTTCGAAGCTCATGAAATGATAGGACTGATTTGCCAACTACGCGAACAAAGTGATATTTGGCCGATTTTACAGCGGCCTCCCACAGTCCACCAAAGTGGGGAGAACGAGGCGGGATGAATTTCCAAATGATGCTGTTTGTCACAAAGGCATTGCGAAGCTCGATATTTTGAGGATCAGCAAGAAAAAGTGTTCTGAGCTCATTTAGTTCATTTTTGGCTCCTACGAAATTCGTTGCATTATCTGACCATATGGTACTCGGCTTGCCTCTGATGCTAATGAATCGCTTCAAAGCTGCAATAAATGAGGCTGCAGATAAATTCTCCACCAATTCCAAATGTGTTGCCTTTGTTGAAAAACAGACGAAGATGGCGATATAGCACTTTGAGGGTGGCCGGTTTCTGACTTCGTGCTTTATATAAAATGGTCCACAAAAATCAATCCCAGTCGTTGTAAAAGGTCGACATGGTTGAACACGGCTTTCTGGCAGGGGACCCATGATGGTCTCTAAAATAATAGGCTTTACTCGAAAGCAGCGAACACATTTCCGTATTGTGGCAGCTACTGTCTTTCGGCCTCCAATCGGCCAAAATCGTTGTCGCAATGCGGATAGAAGACTCTGGGGTCCTGCGTGGAGAAATTGGACATGGAAGTGAGTTATAATTGCACGAGTCACAGGATGATCCTTTGGCAGTAGCATAGGGTGTCTTGCTTCAAAATCTAGAATTGAGTTTTGTAGCCGACCGCTAACTCGCAGCAATCCTTCACGATCAAGCATCGGGCACAATGAAAATAGTTTGTTTTTTGGTGATAGCTGCCTTTTTGCTGATAAAGTTTTATATTCATCAGTTAACTGGGATCGCTGTATTATTTTGACGATGAGATGTGTACCGCCTTTAATGTCAGCGACAGTTAAAGGCCCATACCGATGTTCTTTGGATCTCAGCAACAAAATATGTACATATCCAAAGACCCTTTGTAATTTAGCGAACGAATTTTGAAATTTACATCCATATGTGATGTCGTGTTTTTCTGCCAAAAGTAAAATATTGCGACGACGCTCGGGTAACTCTACGACTGAAGTCGCAAGAACTGGCCAACAGGAAGCATCCGATCGCAGAAAGGTTGGTCCTTCTCGCCATAAATTTGATTCCAGAAGCTCGCGTGGAGGGCATCCTCTGGACAATATGTCAGCTGGATTTAAGTTTGTGGGTACGTGGTGCCAAGTCATGTCCTTTGTGCGTTCCTGAATCTGGGCAATCCTATTGGATACGAAAATATTAAAGTCTGATGGAGCTTGACGAATCCAAGAGAGTACAATTGTTGAATCAGACCAACAGTGAAAGGAGCAAGGATAGGAAATATTCTTAGCGATGTTAGAAGCAAGTTCTGAGAGTAGCAATGCTGCGCATAATTCCAGTTTGGGTATCGTTAGAGTTTTTAAAGGCGAGACTCTAGATTTGGAACAAAGCAAATGTGTCGAGCATATCCCATACGATTCGGATCGCACGTAAACGCAGGCGCCATACGCAGAAAGACTTGCATCACAGAAGGCATGGATTTCCAACGACGAATTTAGCTGCATAACGAACCTTGGAAATTTGAGATGACTGACTGAAGATATTTGTTTTATGTGCTCCAACCATAAGGAGTGCAGCGATTGCGGCAGAGATTCATCCCAGTCACATTTTTCTTTCCATAAGATTTGGAGAAATATTTTCAGTCTGGTTATAATGGGTGCAATTAGTCCAAGGGGATCGTAGAATTTGGCAACTGTCGACAAGATGGATCGTTTTGCAGCAGGTTTTTCCTGAATAGTTTCGGAAAGGCTGAAGAGGAGATTATCCGAGTTGGTGTCCCAAAGAAGACCTAAGGTTTTCAGAACATCAGTGCCATCGTGAAAACTCATTGTTTTCTCACGATCCTCCTGTGGTTCTCCATCAAGGGCTGCAAGCTCATTGGAACACCATTTTCGAATTGGAAAGTGTCCTCTTCTCAGCAAGGCCTTGACTTGTTGACGAATTTTCGATACCTCTTCAATTGAGTCTCCTCCTGAAATTAGATCGTCGACGTAGAAGTCTCTTCGAATTATTTTTGCTGCCAATGGAAATTCAGTTTCCTCGTCGTACGAAAGTTGGTGCATAGCACGAATTGCTAAGAAGGCAGCAGGTTTCGTTCCATATGTGACGGTATCGAGAGTATAAACCTTAATTGCCTCATTAGGGTTGTCTCGCCATAATATACATTGAAGATATTGGTCAGGGTGCTTAACCCTCACACATCGATACATCTTACAGATGTCTCCACACAATGCTACCTTGAAGAATCTGAAGCGAAGCAAGGTGTTGAAAATTTTGGGCTGAATCGTGGGCCCTGAAAAAAGCAAGTCATTAAAGGAGTAGCCAGAAGTTGATTTTGCTGATCCATCGAACACGACTCGCAATTTGGTGGTTGTGCTGCTTAGCTTCTGAACGCAATGATGAGGCAAGTAGAACTGGGGAACCGATGACTGCCGAGAGGAAAGTGACATGTGTTTTAAATCAATGTATTCCTTAATGAATGCCATGTATTGGGACTTCAAGATTGTGTTTTTTGCTAGCTTGGATTCCAATGATTTAAAACGTCTAAGAGCAAGGCTGTATGAGTCTCCAAGCTTGTCGAAATTGGATTTTGCGGGTAATCGAACAGAATATTGTCCACAAGCAAGGCGTGAAAACGATTTTAAGAAAAGCTGCTCACAAAGGGCTTCTTCATCGGTGGGAACAGCTAAAGATCCACAATCGCTGTCGATTTCCCAAAACCGTTTTACCAAGTCTGGTATCGAATCGGTTTCGTGCTGGATTCCAAGTTTGGATGACGAAATAGCCAAGACAGAATTTTTGGCACGCGAAACTGAAATGGCTCCACAAGCAATCCAGCCAAGTCTGGTTTTTTGTAGAGTAGGCAGATGTTTGCCCAACTGAATGTTTCCAACGCAATGAAGTTCATAAAATAGACCAGCTCCAATAAGCAGGTCAATTCGTTGGCTCTTATAGAACAGTGGGTCAGCTAGGCATAAATTCTTTGGTATGTTCCAATCTGAAGAATTTAAATCGAAGTGCGGCTGGTAATCAGTGATTGTTGGCATTATACTGGCAGATAGTGATGTGCTGTACTTGTTATCCCGAGAATGAATAACAAGATCAACAGCCCTTTCAGACGCTACGGAAGATTCACAGACCCCTGAGATAGAACTGTTAAAATGTCGAGTTGCGAGCTGAAGTTGGTTGACGAAGCGAGAGGTTATGATATTCAGCTGGATCAGTGTACCAACGCGATTCTTTACGTATACAATGGCCGTAGCAAGCAACACATAATCGGTCTTTTCTTTTTCTGAAGCTTTAGGTGTGGATGTTGGAGAGGACGATGAAATTAATGCAATTGGGTTTGGCGAATTTATGGGAATAGGTGAATGTGATGTCGAGGCAGTTGGATTTGATTCAATATGCAGCAAGGAATTGTGCTTTGAATGGCAATACTTGCAGGTTCCTGCTTTACATTGCTGCAGGCTATGGCCTTTGCGCAGACAATTAAGACAAAGGTGCAGCCGTTTAGCTTCTTTGTAACGCAGAGTCGGACTGAGGTTAAGGAATTGGGTACATTTGGAAATGAGGTGATCTTTGGAGTCACATAATATGCATAATGAAGTGTTACATGAAGTAATGAGTGTGTTACGCATGATTTTATTAGTTTGAGGTTTTCCCACCTGTTTGCTAGGTGTCTGGATTACCATAGCATTCTCAATATTCTCCATCATCCTGCATCTTTTTTCCAAGAATGTAGCCATATCCGTCCAGCTTAATAGCTTGTTTGTTTGTAGTCCTTCTTCCCATTTTTCCTGTGTGTATGGATCCAATTTTGATGTTACCAGGTGAATTAGCATGCCATCTGCAATCTCTTGAGTGGATGCCATCGATTTCAAAGCGCGCAGATGCGAATTCATCTGATCACTTAAGTACCGTAAACTGCTCGAACCCTTCTCCACACCTGAAAGCTTGAAAAGAGACCGTTTGTGTGCCTGAAAATGTAAAAGCTTATTATCAAATCGGGAGACTAATAGTTCGATAGCCTTATCATAATTCAACTCAGTGAGTTCCAGGGAACGAATTGTATC
This sequence comes from Scaptodrosophila latifasciaeformis, assembly GCA_037075145.1. Classification (NCBI taxonomy): domain Eukaryota; kingdom Metazoa; phylum Arthropoda; class Insecta; order Diptera; family Drosophilidae; genus Scaptodrosophila; species Scaptodrosophila latifasciaeformis. The sequence continues at coordinate 45,380 of JBAMCM010000182.1, forward strand.
CAACGCTGAGCCATCCAGACAAGAACGGAGGTGCTGGAACTTCTCAAGTTTGCTTATCCCATCATTGTCACCAACAACAGTATTGAACATGCCGAAAAAATCCGGCCAGTCAATATAGGCGCCAGTGAACCGTGGTAATTTGAGCTCCGGTAGACGAGAGACGCGTAATGAACCTTTGGATGAATTTTGGTCCATATTGAAGTTGGATATAGCTGTGGAGTTAATAACCGACACTCTACGTAGCTTTGAAAGTTCACGAGAAATTTTTGATTTAGCATCACAATACAAATGAGCAAAATTAGACCGAGTGTCACTAGCCAATTCAAGCAAATTTAATTTTTCGACAACTGTTTGTGCTTTATCAAAATTGGCGTTCATTTGCTCTATAAGTTCAAGACGCACTTCGAAATCGGCTTCATCAAAATTGGCCACCCCGTCTGTACCAAGAAATGCATTAAAAGCAACTAGTTGGCGATTTATGGAATCAACCTTTGCTTTGTGAAAATCCATATCACTCAAATCCGACGCGGGTCGCACAGTAGGGGAACCATTTTCAGCCATAATGATTTTTTATTTTTATTAAAGAGTATTTAAAAGTCACTATCACAATCACTGCGAGTTGCGTTTTCAACTGTACTCAAGTACCGAAATTGGAAAACCGAAAGAACCGTAACCGTTCAATGACCGCTAAAATGTCTTATGTATTTAAAACGTATGTACCAAAACAACAACAACTCTGCCTTTATATACAAGAAAGCGCGGTTAAATTTGCAACTGTTCGTCGACCTTTTCACCGAATTATGAAAGGTAACTGTGCAAATATGTTTGTTTTTAATTTTGCCGAATTGCAAATTAAATGGTCAAATTGTATTTAGTTTAGTTATTTTATGCAACACTTTCACAATCACGTCGGGGTCACCAAAATGTTTTGAGGAGGGCATTGATTTATGCCACCTAGTTCTATTTGCGAAGGGTGTGACGCGAAATTGTTCTTTTTTATAAAAAAAACCAAACACTAAATTAAGAGAACAGAGTTTGTTGTTTTGGACTTCACTTGTTTTCAATATTTTATTGGTTTATAATTAATTATTAATTGCGCGACAGCGGCTAGCGATTAGTGCGAACGAAAGCTTAGCGAAGACAGTTAAAAGGAATGCGTTTACATGCGTGTACATAAGAAGTTGTTAGAGAGTGAATATAAGCATAAAACAGATTTAGTGATAATAAGCAACAATGAGCAAGTAAGAACAATTGGCGGGAGAATTTACGTTATATTTGAATTTGAATTTTTAAGATAGGTATTAGGTTTAAACATTATTTATGTTGTGTTTATTGTATATGTTGTGCATTGTTTGTGGAGGCTTTGATCTGCTCCCGACAGGTAAAGTTGAGGTACCTGTTGTTGATGCTCAATTTGAGGGTCAATATTACCGTTCTCAGAGAATGCATCGGTTGCATTTTGTTCAGGTATGTTTATGTTTATGATTTTAAACATTTTCATTTCTTTTTCGTGTTCATATACAACTTCCTTTGTCTGAAAATATTACAATGTCTTTAATCTGGTAACATTGTTTCTTACATACAAACTTTGGGTGTAATCTGAATTTGTATTTGTTATAGATATTTCATTCAATGTAATAGAGCAATTGAAAATCTTTATTTGATTGCTTCCATCAATTATTATTTTATTGTTTTGGCAATTCTGAATCAAAGTGGTTTTCGGTATATTCCAATTTATTACAATGTTTGGTTCAAAATAATTAGTTTGTGAGTTTTCATGTGTTTTAGTATATCTAATTCTTAGTTTGTTTTTATCGTTGTTATAAAGTTTGTTTTTATTTAGGTAGTGTTTATACTGTTTGGTCTTATAAAACATTCCCATTTTCGTCCAGGTATGGTAATATTTCGTAAATTGGTATTTTCATGATTTTTCTAGGGCATATGTGAAATTATAAGAATCTCATTGGTGTCTGCTCTAAGCCAGGTTGATGTTTTTATATTGAGGATTGTCTCTGAATTTATGTTTGTTAAAAAGTCGTGTTTTAATAGTTTTGGATTGAATATTCCCATTCTGGTCAATTGCATTCCCATCTCTAAGTCTTCAATAAATTCTGCAAAATTTTGTAAATTGAATATCTTCATATCGAAAAGTCTTGTTCTTTCATTATTTGCCTGGTCTCTGTTTATTGTCTCTATTCCTTCGGTAATGGCTTCGATTACGTGGTTGAGTTCGATCATCTGGATACTGTTCTGAGCAATGGAGTTGATTTTTAATGCAAGCTGTTCTTTGTCGTCACTGTCTATTGTTCCAAAAAGGGATTTAAACGTTTTGCCAACAACATCAATTAATCCTCTTTTACTTCTTTTAGCTATTCTAATACCGTTCATTTCCCTCTGGAGTTTTTCTGTCAAATATTGAATTTGTTTTATAGTCAAGTAGTTTTTGTTTGTAATATGAGCTTGTTATATGTTTCTTCTGTTTTTGTTAAGTTTACTGTTAAGCAATGGTATTCATAATCATCGGGTATGTCGATGGTACTCACTCTGAATAATAAGTATCCGTTGTTGGATTTGATTGGATTTACGTCTATAAATTGGCTGGTACATGCCGGCAACAGTGTTGAGATTATCAGCATGAATCGAACAAAAGCTAAGAGGTCTGGTCTGTGTCCTCCTGTAAATATTTACTTTCATTTAACCTTTTTTGTTTTTGAAAATTGGTTTTGTAATGTTTAATTTTTCTTCCTCTATTAGTTTCTTCAAAATGATCTTCATCTACCTGATCTATCTTTCCTGTTTGTTTGTATGGATTATCCAATTTGCCATGGATTATAGGAGCTTTCTTGAAGTTTATGTTAATACTAAATTCATGTCTTTTCTTATTGATATTTTTTATTTTTTGTTCCTTTATAATTTGAGTATTGTATTCAGGTATTCCTGCATAAACAAAAATGTCAGCTGAAGTTCTTCCAGTTGTAGAATGTTTTGTTTTTTGATTATACGTGTACATTATTATCTCAATGTCCATGAGTTGGTTTTCAAAATTTTTATCTGTGTTTATTATTCGTATTTTCTCGTTTAAGGTTTTATGCAATCTTTCCATATCTGCCACACCGTTTTTACTGGTTGTAATCTGAATATGCACGTTTTCTCCATCTAACCAATCCTTAAGGGCCAGGCTCATAAAGGCACTATCTCTGTCTGTTTTTAATGTTATTAGTTTTCCCATGTTATTAAATGTTCGGAAAAGCCCTTTTCTCACCTCCATCCAGTCCTTGCCGTTGAACTCAACTATGCTTGCAAACTTCGAATACACATCAATGCATGTCAAATAATTTTGTTTTCTAATAGTATAAATGTCTTTTACATAAGTGTCCCTACAACTTCCTATGTGTGGCGTAACGTTAAGCTCATGAGCTGTATTTCTATGTTCAGTCTTTGCACGGTTACAAACCTCGCATTCATTCAGAATATTTTCTATCAACTTCTGATAATCCGGATAATAGAATTCCTCTCTGAATGAGTTAACCATTTTTTCGATACCAGGGTGCAAAAGCTTCTTGTGGTAAGAGACAATGTTTTCCCTAAATTCTGCGTAGCTTTTAATATCATGCAATTTGTTTTTTGTTCTTGGTATTCGTGTTATTTTCTGGTTAATTATTTCTTTAAATGCGCTCTGAATTATTTCAAAATCTGAGGCTTGTTCAATGTACATTGCGCTTGCCCCACTACAGAAGTGGGCAAGTAGTATTTGTTTGGCTTTTTCTTCGTCTAAGCTTACATATTCGATCTTTATTTTGGTTTTGTTGAAATATGGTGTGATTTGCACACTATCTTTATTACTTTTGATTAATTCTATCTGTCTTGAAAAGTGGTTCAATGGTTTTTCGGATAAAGGAATCAAACCTTCTCCATCTTCATCCGCACTATGAATTGTTACCTGTGTTTGATCATTCTGACAATAGTTTTCTTCTATCCTAACTCTGGACAAAGCGTCCGCAACATGGTTTAATTTTCCTTGTATGTATTTTATATCAAAATTGAATTCGGTTAATCTTATTTTCCACCTTTGTAGTTTCATATTTGGCTCTTTTATATTGCTAAGCCAAATCAATGGCTTACGTTCACTAAGTATTAAAAATTTTCTTCCATACAAATATAGTCTGAACTTCTTTACCACACCATGGCCAACAATTCTTTTTCTATTGTGCTATAATTTAATTCATGCTCGTTCAATGTTCGACTCATATAACTAATGGGTTTGTTGTCCTGCGAAAGTAGTGCACCCATAGCTACATTACTAGCATCTGTGGATACCTGAAACTTTTTATGAAAATCTGGGAGAACCAAGATAGGGTCACTTATTATTAAGATTTTTAATTTGTTGAATGATTCAATATAAGCCATGTCTGAAATTGTTATTTTGGAATTATTTTTTTAAAAACATTGTCATAGGTTTTGCTACATGAGCAAATTGTGGAATAAGTTTTCGGTAGAATCCACAAAGTCCAAGAAATGATTTTATTTCTTTGCGAGTTTTTGGGATAGGGAATTTTGTGATGACTTTAACTTTTTCCAGGTTTAGCTTGATTCCTTCTGGGCCAATTATGTGTCCCAAGAACTGAGCCTCTCTTTTCAAGAACTCACATTTATCAAGCTGTAACTTCAAATTGGCCTGCTGAGGCACTGAAACACTCTGCCAAGTGAATCCTAATGTTCTTGTAAAGAAGCTGAAAAAACTATGACATCATCGAGATAAACCAAGCAATGCTTATTTGTTAAATCTCTTAAAACGTTATTCATGCATCGCTGAAATGTAGCAGGTGTATTTTTATTCCAAAAGGCATTCGAGTATACTCGTAATGACCAGATTTGGTTGAAAAAGCTGTTTTCTTGATTGACTCAGGATCCTTTTCAATTTGATGGAATCCTTTAGCTAAGTCTAAAGTAATAAAGTATTGACAATTGCCAAGTTTTCCCAAAATTTCATCCATATTAGGGATAAGGAATTTGTCGTTAATGGTGATCTCATTGAGGCCCCTATAGTCAATTACTATACGATGTTTTTCTTTTACTGAAGCATCATTCTTTTAAGGCACGATCCACAATGGACTGCAATAAGGTGAATTACTTGGCCTAATGATGCCCTGCCTGAGTATGTCGATTATTTGAAAATCAACCTCGCGTTAGTAGGAAAACGGGTAACTGTAGGGTTTTTGTACTGTCTCGATTTTGTGTTTCACCACATTTGAGAAGGTCGAATTGTCGCCCTCCACAAACTGTAGGTCTGAAAAATCGGTCAGTAAACGAAGAAGCTTGGATTGGTCTTCATTATTCAAATGTTCAAGTCGATAGTTATTAGCTGAACCGACTAATTCAATTTCAATGGCATAATTTATTTCTCTAGTATAATACCTTTCCTGAAGCAATGCTTCAAAATTCTTTGATGAGTTAGGACACAATTAAAGGTTCTTGTGCTCAAAAGATCTCTCCCTTGTTATGGTTTTTTTATAATGGTAATCAATACGTGCGTTGTTTGATTCCAACAAATTTCTGCTTAAAAGTATATCGTAGTATGATGAAAATTCGTGTACGTAAAATAACTGATTTTGTTTAAAAAGGTCATTTGGAGCGAAGGATATAAAACTCTCCACTCTGCTAATTCCCTTCATGGTTCTTATATTAATGGGCCTTTTAAGAATTGGCATATCAAAAAAGTTGGTTCTAATCATATTGATTGAAGAACCCGTATCAATAAAACATCTAAGACGTCTACTGTTAATCATGATTTCTATGTATTGTGACAGTCCGAAGCCCCCATTTGAAAATTTTCGCCACATACTTCCTCTTGGGTCAAGGGGTTCTGAACTTGATTGTCACCTTCTAACTGTTGGTAGTTTTCGTCCACTTCCATTCTTCTTGAATCCGAATTACTTTCTCTAAATCTTTTCTGTGGTTGATTTGGTATATAACCACCTCGATTTGTAGTGTTTTGATTGTAATTCATTGGGTTATTAATTTGTCCCTGTTGTAAATTCTGTGCAAACTCTTGGTACCATGCTTTGTTTTGGTCATAGGTATTATTTTGATTAGTTTTAATATTACTTTGTTTTTGATTGTTGTTATAGTTTTGATTATTTCGTGGGGTGTAAGTGTTTGGTGAATAATTGGCATTATTATAACCTGGATGTCTACCTTTGCAATTTCCACTTTTATTGTAATCATATTTGTCATTTTCTTCATAAAAAACCCTCACATTGGGCTACCTGTTTTAGTTTTGAAATTGTAGAAATATCATGTTTGGCCAGTGTCATGAAAAGTCTATCTGGGAGTTTTCTTTGTATAAGGTTTTGTGTTATTCATAAAGCTTGTGTACAATCGTGTGATTTCTCTGTTTTTTTCTAATTCTAATTTATTAGTAATTAAAAGCATCTTCTCCTCTACTTCGTTACAAAACTTACGGAGATTTCCACGGAAACCAGTATTGTATAGTCTCTTCAGTAATTCTTCCAGCGGCGTTTGCGTCTTATATTCCGTTATTAAAGCCTGCCGCATGTAGAACCAATTGTTGATTTGTAGAAATTGGAGCACCTTTTGCGCTTCTCCTCCGATTTGTAGTTCAATCGCTCCAAATATGACCTGCTGTTGGCGTTCATGTTCCGTAGCGTACAGTTGAAGCAAATAGTCGACCCGTCTCACAAATGAACATGAGGCAACCGAATTGAAATTATGCGTCGATTGAATTTGCCACGTGATCTTTGAATTGTTTTGTCGTGTTGTTATGTGTATGGCAACCAAATTAGGATTTTATACCAACTTTTACACTTAGATACTTTTGCGGATCGCGAAAAATTTATATTTTTATTTTCCCCTTGAAACAGTTTCGATTTAAATGTGGTATTGTGCACTATTACATTTGTTGATCTTAAAAGGAACCAATGTTTTGAGTATCCTTTATTCAATTGATCTTATCACTCACGAGGTTTAATTTTGATTCAAAAAGGAATTACTTTATTTAAAACAATCCTATCGACTGCGCCATTTACGTATTTATTACCGAGTCAGCCGAAAAAAATAAAAATTCAAAGTTTGATTTTATTTCATAAACTTTATTTTAAGTTTCTTTTCTTTTTTATTTTACCCGAACAGGGGGTTAGTTATAGTTGGATTTTGGCTTAAGACTAAGTTATGAAATTCGTTGCTGATGCTGAGAAGCCTTCAGCGGATTTTTAGTAAAAGAGAGCATTGCTCTTGATCCGAGAGAATTCTCTATTTTTCATTTAACAAGGAGGAGTTGTTCATTGAAGAGCAGGCATCACTGCTTCTGATTGGTTTAATTATTATTGTTTACTTTATTTCCTATGAGAGTAAAATTGTCTCTCATTTTAAGATCATAATTTGATTGTTTACAAGGAATGGTTTTGGACTCGCTTTCAATAAGTGGCTTTATGTTTACAATGAGTTTTGGGCGCTAAGTGGTTTTGTGTTTACAATAAGTTTTGAGCGTTTTGATTTTACTGGCTTAATTGAATTCTTGGATCTCAATATTCTTAATAGGTCAAATTCACTTAATCATATGTGTTACTTGATTTGGGTCACTGGGAACGTCAAATAGGTCGTTTTCTTAATTGGTTAAATGCACTTAATCATATGTGTTACTTGATTTGGGTGCTTGGAGGTGTCAAATATGTGACTATATAGTAGTCCTAGTCCTCGTACTTGTAATTCGCTGAGACGTGGAGGCCTGCCGATACCCCTTCGCTATCGCTGTACCGCCCTCTGTCGGAAAAAGATCGAGAACCCGTGCTATTACCCGCTGGTGTTACCTTATGTGGGAATTATCTTTAGCGTTGCCCTACGTGTAAATTATAACTAACGTTGCCCTCCTCGGATCGATCCCGTCTAGCACCTCCCATCTCTTCTGGACGTTCCGTCCGGCTCCCTTCGACCTCGTCCGGTTCTTCGTTCCTGACCCCGATCTCTACGCTTGTCTCAGCCTCACGCGGCGTTGAAGTCTAAGCCATCTGCCAAGCGTATGCGTACTAGACTTCCCTCGACTACTCTGCATTTCCAAGATTTCCTCGCCCTCTATCTTAATTGCTGCAAGAATCCGAGCACCTTGTACCCGTAACGGACGTTCTAGTTTAGATGTCGTGATTCGCTGGCTCCTCCTATCGTCCGGATCGGGAGAAGCCGTGGAGCGTTGGCCAAACATGGTATCATAAAACAATCCTGACTCCGTATCCCCTGACGTCCGCATTGCTTACAAAATTGAATTCTGGGATTTCTGCACTCTTTAGTAAAATGGCCATATTGTCCACAGCCAATACATGCCCTTCTCGCATCAAATTTCTGGTTTGACACCGCCTCAACCACCTGTGTCCTAGCCTCCGTTCGTAAAGCTTTGGTCGGATTGGTCTTACCTCCGGATATGTCCGCGGAGCCGACCTAAATGGGTTTCGATGACCGATCGGAGTGGGTGCTGCCACCATCCGATCACTGTCAGTCACGCCTACCGACCTTGTCGATGGGTGACCGAAACGCGACCCCTGTTCTAATCATCTAAATTTTTCATATTCAACCGCCAAATTCATTAATTGGGCTATATCCTCAAACTCTCCGCGTTTGATATACAGCTTATATTCGGCGGCGGTATTTTTGTATATTCTATGTAACTCCCTCTCTGTACTACCCGACGTAGTGCCTCATTGGCCTCAGATCTAGCAAATAATCTTTGAAAATTTCTCTCTTTCGTTGATAGCGGTCAAGTCTTTCAAAGTAACGGGGCGGGAGGAAGAAATCTAAGAATTCCCTTCTGAAGTTGGTCCAAGTGGCCCCACGTAGCCTACCCGTGATGAACCACCTAGCTGCCATTACTCATTGCTTTCGTCAACTCATCTAGACCATATGAAACGGCCCTATCTTCAACATTACACCCCATTTACGAACTAAGTCCGGAAGTACTACTTGACGTCTCATAAACTCTACGTCCATACGTCTACGTCGGGCCAAACAGCCTCGATCGTGCCTCGGGTCGACCTACGGATGCCATCGGCGCCTATGTCTGGTAACTTAAGATTTCCAAAAGTCGGTTCACTAACCTGGATGTTAGGTAACCTACCTGGCTTACTACTCAATGTCTTATCTAATCCAGTCTCCGTAACTGTGCTCAAATCTGACTCTGACTTATGCAAGGGGCGGTGAACATCCGAGCCGAGAGTTCCTGTAACCTCACTTGCCTTAGAATAATGGGCCTCCCACATACCCAATTTTGTCCAAATCTCTGGAGAAAGTAGCCCATATTAGATCGACGCCGCGATCCTTTTGCGAAGCTCTTCAACTCTTCACTCACTACTTAGCCCCAATTCTAGGACAATAGCCATCGAACCCCCCTCCTGCATTTAAATCCGTCATTTTTTTTCACCAAACTCAAAAAAACTTCTTAACGTACCTTTTCTTCTGCAAAATTTCGTTTACTTTTTTATTTATTCACTCATTTATTTATTATCCCTCCTTTTCCTAGTGGCCACAACGCCTACCGGAATTCACTAACGTATTACTTCCAATAACTAAACGTCTTCCACTCAATGCCTTACTCACGCCCCTTTAGCATTCCCATAGCAAATACCACTCTCGTCCACGTTATTTTGTTAGTTAATATTTGAATAATCGTAAGTATCTCTAAAACTAAAAAAGCTGGGATAACCAAATTTGGTCAGTATGTTGACACAGAAGTTATTAGTAAAAGTGATGATAGCCCCCATCTTTTTGATTGGTCGGAAGAATTCATTAATTGCTTAATCTCAAATATCTCGCAAACTTTAAAAGCTAGAGCTATGAAATTTTGTGTATAGAATGTGTATAGCGAAAGGGCAAGTTCATTTTTTATGTTGACCCGAAAATCATCGCCGATACAACTCCACCCACCCCCCAAAAAAAAAATTAAGACATCAAATTAGATTTTCCAATTTTGCAAAAATGTAAAACACTTTTGCAGGCTTCAGCGGTACAGGGTATTTTATTTTCGTAAAAGTCCGAATTTAATACAGGGATAGAAAAGAAAAGTATATAGAAAAACTGATCTTATCCTGTCTACAAATTTCCACTGGGGATTGGATTGCCACCGAAGCGAAACTTCAGCGGTATAGGGTATTTTAACTTCGGGAAAGCCCGAATTTAGTCCAGGGATAGAAAAGTACTACAGAAAAACTGATCTCATCCCGTCCACTAAATTTTACGCACCCCACTGGGGGTTGGATTGCAAGCGAAGCGATGCCCATTAGTTTCGTTTTTCTCTTTTGAGGCTAAGTCTCTATGCTTAGCGACAACGCACTGGCTGTACCCGAATTCACTGTTATCTTATGCTGTGTTCTTGCTCTTATGTGTATACCACATCTGCAGACACCGTTAAGCGAGCACTCGCCTCGCCCCGCTGCCGCCAGCCACGCAAGGGTATGAAGAACCGTTATACAAAATCAAGAGCATACACATTTGTCATTTTTTTTCTTTTTATTTTATAATAAAATTTTCTATTCATATTGACGAGTCGCGGGTCTTTAGGCCGCTATCTCCTCGACTCGAGAATATAAGAAGCATTCACTTTTCCTCTAATTCCAACTCTTGATTCCTTCTTCACTTAATCGTTGAGCTTTCGGTCACTTTTCCTATCGTCCGTTTCTGCTGCGATTATAGAAGGCTTAATCTAAAAATAAAAATGGATACTTTTCCGATGACGCTTATTTATGATATTTTCTACAATCTAAAGGGTTCCGCAGTATTTACAACGCTAGAGTTGGCAAATGGGTTGTTTCATGTACCAATAGAGCCTGATTCTAGGAGATTCACAGCTATTGTTTGAATTCACTCATGTGCCATTCGGCATTAGTAACTCTACTGCAGTTATTTGCCGTTATGTGAATGCGGAAATCAAATAAAATTGTGCTCTATGTGGATGACATTCTAATACCGACAAAGGATGAAGAGTCAGGGCTGGTGAGGTTGAAAGAAGTTTTGAGCGTAGCTGCGAAGGCAGGATTGCATATTAGATGGGAGAAAGCTCAGATTTTAAAGATAAAAATCAAGTTTTTGGGATTTACAATAGAAAATGGAAGCATTGCACCTACGTATGATAAAATGAGTACAGTGGTAAACTATCCAATTAAAGAATTACAGAGATTTTTGGGACTTACGTCATATATGCGACGATTTATAAAAGGTTATGCATTGGCAGCGAAACCCCTTACCGATATTCGATGGAAAGAAGGCGGATTTCGTGATTCAAGGAATCTTGTACTTAGTGATCAATGTCAATTGGCATTCCAACAATTAAAGAGCCTTCTGGTTTCCCCACCTGTGTTGAAGCTCTATGTTCCAGGTGGTGAAACCCAAGTACAGTTTCTGAGGAGAAATACAGTTTTTTGAGCTTGTGGCCTTAGCCATAGTTAGCGCTGTTAAGAGTACTTTGGACAGTGTGAAAATCATCGAGGACTACTTTTTGGTAAATAATATACTGTATAAGGATAAGAACAGGGAGCTTCTGGTAATTCCAGATACAATGGAAGAAGAAATTATAGGGATCGTACATCATGACGGAAACAAGGGAGTTGGTTGAGAAATCTTATTTTGTATGCAATGCTCAACAAAAAGTCGAGAAATTTGTGAAATCTTGTGTGGAATCTCTCATAATGGTTGCCAAGCGCGTTCGGAAAGAGGGACTTCTGACACCAATTGATAAGGCCCAGAAACCTTTGTGAACTTACCGCATCGACCACGTGGGTCAACTCACGGATACAAAGAATATGTATAATCAAATACTAGCTGTGGTGGACGGTTTCAGAAAGTTTGTTTGGCTGTATCCAACACGATCAACCGGCGCAGAAGAATTCATAAATAGGTTAGAAAAACAGGCAGCTATTTTCGGAAACCCCCGACGAAATATTAAGGACAGAGGTTCCGCTTTTACCTCTGCATCTTTTAAGAATTACTGTCAAGAGAATGAAATACAAGTGCTGCACATTACCACAGGGATGCCTAGAGGAAACGTACAGGTGGAAAAAAAAAACACAAAATAGTAATACTAATGTTAGGAAAGCTATGTCAATCCAATACAGCGAACAGCGTAGACAAAAAGACTCAGTACGGAACAGGAATGAAGCTCAGACCCATATAATATAGTGAAGCAAATGAAACATGGGCGCAATGAAGTGAAAAAGGTAAGAATTCAGGAGGGCCCGAGAAATACAACAACAGCTGCAGAGTTAATAAATAAATGGAGTTCATTCAGGGGCGAATGAAGTTTCAGGATGGCCGAATGTGGGATTGAGGGAGAGTGATAGAATGTAGTTTTATTATAACTTAATTACTAGTACAATGAAAATCAGTGAACAATAAATAAAATTTGTAAAACCTCATTAGGAGATAAAGTTTTATTAAGAAATGAATTAGATTTTAAATATATGGGACTCTATAAAGTAGAAAGCATAGAAGAAAGAGATAATATAAAAATAACAAATAATAAAACTAAATAACAAATAGTATTTTATTTTGAATTTGTTTGGCTCGTTTGTGACATGAGGGATTGTTTACTATGTTAGGTATACTTTGGGTTAGACATTTCCATTAAGTACTTCCTACGTCAGCACTGCACCAAAGGCAGACTTTTCATACTCCCTGCAGTATAACGAAAAATAATCAAAATTAAAAAAACTTAAACAAACACCTGAAAAAAAAATACAAAAAAAGACAAACTTTTAGTTGATATTAAAAGTTAAAGTTACAAGAAAAAAAAACATCACTCAAATATACCAAACCCCAAAAACCCCCCTCTTCCCAGTACTAGCATCACCGAGGAGGCCTCATCAAGATCAGGGTAAGTTCAAACCACCTTTCATATTACAATTAATAAGCGATAACGTAGAGCGGCGGATCGCTGACTCTCTTAGTTGAGTATAACTTGACCTCTGCTTTGTCGCTTATTTTCGTTAGTAAAGCAAGTGCACATAACAGTGATTTTTGTTGTTGTTAAACCTGGAGTTATTTATAGCTTTGCCTCAAAGCTTACTGAACAGCTGGTTACTATTTTTGGTTCTTTTTGTCTTTTCTTTATTCTAATTACTACACAACCAAAATAAAGCAACTAAACGAGATTTTAGTGGAGTAACAAATAATACATTCTTATTGAAAGCACTTTTGTAATTCGAGTTATATTTATCGGCAGTCTATTGCTTTATTGTACATGGAGAATTATAAAAATCAAATTAAAATTTAAACTTTATGTAAATAGTGAAATTATGTAAAATCAATCATTAGAGTTAAAATACCTTTTGGATAAATGCCTTTTTGAAAACAAATAAGTTTAAAGAAAAATGAAGTGTTAAGTTTTCTTATTTTCCCTAGCGTGGAGTAGGGAGGGGTACAATTCAATACAAATATTGGAGATTGTCATAATATCAGCGCGATCAAACTCAAAGGCAGGGTGGGCTTAGCAGCGCGAGTGTTAACACCTACACTTAAAAAGCTTGGCAAATCTTTCTTTTTTTCTTTTTCTCTTTCATTTTATCTTCTATTAAATATAGACAGGTGGGTATCTAATAATGTGCCGCAGAACCCCCCACAGGCTGTTTTGCTAGTCGCGTCCCAAGCGGCCCATCATTATTAGACCCTAGTCGAGAGTGGATTCCTGTAGTTGTAATCTGATGATAGAGTATGGGGACATTACAACTATGCTTATACAATTTTGATTATCTTCGTAAATTTTAGTGATATTTTCTACCTTGGTACCAATACTATTCAAAAAAGATTTCAGCCATAGTGCTTCTCTGACGGCTTCAAAAAGAGCCATATACACAGCTTCAGTTGATGAGTCTGCTACTGAGTTCCATCTCCTTGTGTTCAAACAAATTAGATTTGAATCCAACATCTTGAATAAGTATCTTGAGGTAATTTTTCTATCAATTTCATTACTTCCCCAATCAGAATCTACATAACTAGTTAATTTATTTTCAAACTCCGTATTTTTTCTAAAAATCAGTTTCATATCAATAGTACCCTTCAAATATCTAAGAGCCCTTTTTAAGTGTTGCCATAACTCGGAATTATTTTTACTATTATGTCTACTCAAGATATTGTAGTCAGTTCTGGTGGTGTACAAAGCTTTATATACATTAAACATCAAGTAAAATTTGTCTTCGTACATTTCTATTCTTATGCCAATAAAATGTCTAATTTCTTTTAAGTCGGTCATTCTGAAGTTGTCCATTAGATACAAACTTATTATTCATTCTTGTTATATCATTTGTAGCTATAACCACATCATCAACATACAATAACACATATATGTTTTCCTTGATGTTACCTTTGTCCAAAATATATATAGAGCTATCTACTGAAGTATTATAAATTCACACTTTTTCAAAGCTTCCTCAAAAGATCGTAAATTCATTTATTCAATTTGCACACATTGTCACCATTACAACAAATGCTTTGAGGAATTTTTATATATATTTCCTCCAATTAAGAAAGCTGTTTTTACATCTATTTGATAGACTTTCAAGTTATACTCTACTACTAATGATAATATAATACCGAAATTTGAAATTCTAGCTTAAGGGGAAATGTCTCTTCATAACCAACTTGGTACTTTTGAGAATATCTTCTGGCAACTAATCTAGCTTTGTATCTAATTGGATTTCCTAGTTCATTATATGAAACAGAAAATACCCATTTGTTATCTACAATACTTGTGCTTTCAGGGCTTTTTATAATCGTCCAAATATTATTAATTTTATGAGCACTTAACTCTTGATAGCTAGGATTTATCATTCCCAAATTGTATTTCACCGAATGTACTTGGGACATATTGAAAGACTGTGTAAGCATTTAAAACAAATTGATTTAAACTATTATCCTCTTTATTATAGGATGCATGTGGCTTACTCATTAATCTCTAACTTCTTCTATTCATAATTTCTATGCTATCTTTCCCAATTTGATTTTTATCATTTCTAATTTCATATAATTATTTCACTTGTTTCACTTTCCCTACTATCATTCGGGTTATTCGATCCCTTACTCTCATTCAGGAGATCGTCTTGTTTTCTTTTCTTGCCTTTATTCAGAAAACTTTGATTGTCTTCCTTACTATCATTCAGGAATTGTTTTTTGTCGCATTCCTTACTATCATTCAGGAACTCTGTCTGTTTTATTTCTTTACTATCATTTAGGAACTCTGTCTGTTTTATTTCCTTACTATAATTCAGGAATTCAGTTTCAAATTTAACAGCTCTAGAATATACCATATTGGTTTCATCGACAACAACATCTCAGGTAAAAATAAATTTTTCTTGAACAGCATCCCACAATTTAAAACCATTTGGTTCATAACTAACAAAAATGCTTTTATATGATTTATCATCAAATTTTTCTTTTTTTCTTTAATGTGCACATATACAGTTGCTCCGAAAACTCGTAAATATTTCAAACTGGGCTTCTTATTGTACCACATCTCATATCTCATCCTTGAACTATTAAGAAGAGCTCTACTAGGCATTCTATTGATTAAGTAAGTTGCAGTTAATACTGCTTCACCCCAAAAACTTTCATCAAATTGTGCACCACTAACCATGGCACGAGCTTTTTCTGTAATAGTTCTTATCATCCTCTCAGAAACACCGTTTAACAGAGGTGTATGTGGCACAGTTAAAGGATAAATAATTCCTTTCGTAATACAATTTTGGCGCATGTCATTTGAAAGATATTCTCTACCGTTGTCAATATATAAATTAACAATCTTCAAATTTAAATGAGCTTCACTCTTCGCTACAAAATCTTGAAACATGCTAAAAGTATCCGATTTATATTTCATTTAGTAAGTAACACATAATGTGTAAATTGATCAACAAAGATCAGAAAATAATTTTTATCATTTAAGGTAGCTGGAGTTATTGGCCCACAGACATCTGAATATACTACAAGTAGTGGCCTTTTAATATGGGTCTTATCATTAGATTCCTTAAAAAAAAGTCTTGCTTGTTTCCCCTTTAGACAAGATTCACAAATTTCATTTGATAACTCTAAGTTATTTAGCAGATTTTGATCACTAAACAGATTATTTCGTTCTATTTCTAATAATTTGTCATTGCTTATATGGGCAAACCTCTCGTGCCACAATAGTTACACCGCTTTTGTCAAATGATAGAAGCTGTACTGAACAGTTCCAGCGGCTTCCTTACAAAAGAGTACATCCTCCAGTGTAATTTCATAGTCACTTTACAGTCTTACAATTCCACACTTATTGACATGAATAAATTGGCCCTGCGAGAATAAATTCGCATTTATCCATTACTGGTGTCTTTATCCTTTTTTTTACCATGAATACAATGCCGTGAGTTGTTGCAGCTTAAATTTGTTATTTATTTGTCTTTATTTTTATTATTTATTATTCTTTTATAATGATAACAATCTTTTTCAAATTCCCTTCTCTGCCACAGTGATGACATTTAACTTTATTCTTGTAGCTTCCCTTGAATAATTTCTTTGGTTTAGTAACCCGATTTAAAAAGAATTATTTTTATAACTGTTGTTTTTGTTGTGCACATTCACGTTCATAACTTTCTTGCTAGCATCAATGTGGTCATTTCTAATTTTAATCTCCTGGTCTAGGAATTTATTTTTTACAAACGCTAAAGTTAAGTTTTCTTTTGATAAACTCTCAATTGCCATTGACGCCATCATAAGACGAAGGTAATGTTATTAGCAGATGAGAGATTTTATCCATCACTTCTATTTTTGCACCGGCTGCCACCAAGTCACTAATTAAATCATCAAAAATATTAAAATGGGCTAATAATGACGTTTACGCAATGCTAGCTGAGATTCTAGACTTTTTCGTTCATAGACTGCGTCTAAGTTCTTAAAAATTTTAGGTGCAGTAATGTCGCTTGTGGCATAGGGGCGTCGCCCCTATAAAAAGTGTTATTAAACGTTACTTTTGTAAAAATCAATTAGGGTATTCCAACAATTGTTGTCCCGGATTAACCCATGATTTATTCCATATCGGATTTTTAAAATAAATTCATTTTTCTTCGCCAGTAACAATCCGATGCAAAACCAATTTTCTTTCGTGTCTTTGAAGCAAAATTTCACAAGTGATTTTTCGGTTCTATATCTGCCTTTCATTCAATTCATTTGGCACCCACTTTCCACACTTTTAGACTTCTCCCATAGCTTTTAAACGGTCAGAAATTGGTTGTTGTGCAATATTTAACAGTGCTGCAATTTGCTTTTGACTCAAAGTTTCATCTCCATCTAACATCGTTTACCATTCGGTGTATTCAAACTTTTTTGGTGGTCTTCCAAGTTCTTCATTTCTCACATCAAAAGCATTTTTTCTAAACCGTTGACACCATCTTTTGAATGTTGCTTCTGATGGAGCATGATCACCATAGACCTCGACAAATCATCATGTTCTTGTACAAAATTCGACATTTTTAGCACCTTGAAAATATATGATATTACTGTACCTTATATATGTTTCTCACTCGCCCTTTTTTCCACCCCATCACTTCTTCAAACCATTGTAATTTCTAAAGCTATAGGATTTTGGTATTAGTTGCTTCTGAAAATTTGTTAGCAATCTAAAAGTCTTTCAATTATATTAAACACGACTAAAGACGGACCATATTTACATAAGATATACAAAAACAAATTTTCAGGGATTCTATTTCCCCTTGCCTAACAGGCAAACGGTCGAATGAACAGTCCGATAGATGGCGTCCCTGCATTATAGTGAACAATGCGTTGTTGAATTTATAGGAATATTAAGACCAAAGGTTTTATGTGAGTCTAGACGACCAGGGTTACCACCTCACTAGGGTTACCGCCTGGTTTTTCACATCCGTCTACTAGGTACAGGGTATCCATAACTTGTCCGCGCCCAAGTGTAACTTTGTTTGTTTGTAAGAAAATATTTAAGAACTATGTCTAAATATTTTTATATTATTCGAACATAGGAATAATATAAACTCATTGGAGAAGGACGTCCTAAATGCTAATGGGCGAACTGATGACATTCGACGTATAAAAGAAACTATACAAAGAGAACGGGATAATCTGAGAAGTGATATTATCAAGCTTAACAATGCCATGGCAGACTTTAAGCATGACATGATGCTGAAAACAAATATGATTGGGTCACTTAATTTAGATTTGAACAAATTAAATGTAAAGTTAGATGAAGCGTACATATTGAAATCAAAAGCAGAAAAGGAACGTGATGAAATGGCTCAGGAAATGGAAACTTTGCATGAGCGCATTGAAAATTATCAAGGTTAATCTTAATTAATTAATTAATTGAAATATAATATACAAAGATTGACTTTTTTTTTGGTAATTTTATAGATTTAATTCACTTAAAAACTACCCAGGTCAATGACCTCTCAGAAAAATTACAAGAAAAACAAAGAGACGTTCATAATTTAAAGAAGCAATTAGAATCAGTACACTCCGAAAAAATGATGCTACAAAGAAACTTGGAAAACACTACTCAAGAACGTGACAATTTTAGAATATTACAAGCGGTACGTAGAAATTTAAAGTTGATTTGTGGGTTTTATGGGTAATTTTAAGATATTGTTAAGTAGGTTGAAATTAATTTGTTTGAATTTTTGTAACCTGTACCCGAAGGTTAAGGCTATATTAAGTTTTAGCAGACATCGACAAAGTTACCAACAATTTGATAAAGGTGACTAGAGAAATCGATGTAGCCATGTCCATCCGTCCGTCTGAAAGCCTAGATCTTAGAGACTATGAAAGCTAGGACAATGAAACTTGGGATTCCGATTCCTTATGTGTGTACGCTGGTCCAGTTATTTTTTGTTTCTCTAGCCTTTCTCTCCACCCCATCATTTTTTCAAAGCCTTGTTATTTCTACTGCTTAAGGATTTTAGAATTAGTTTCGATTAATATCAAACATGACTAAAATTTTACCTTTTTGATAAGAGATATGCAAAAAAAAAATTTTTCAGACATTTTAATTCCCCTTGCTTAACTGACAAACGGTCGAATAAACACTCCGATAGATGGCGTGCTTACATTATTGTGAACAATGTGTTATTGGATTCAAAAGAATATAAAGACCAGAGCTTTTATGTGAATGTAGACGACCACGGTTACCACCCGAATAGGGTTACCATCTTTTCTTTTTCAATTCCGTCTACTAAGTACAAGGCATCCCAAACTCGGCCGCGTCCGAATTTAAGTTTCGGCCTTATTATTTTTAGTTGTAATGCGAAGTATGAGTTTAAGACGGCCTTTTGCTTACAGCATAAGCTAGCTTAAGAAAGCATAACCGATTGCGTATTTATTGTCTGGTTCTAATATTTCTAATTTTCATGAGAAGGGTCAAGGGTCAATTATATAAAATTAAAACAACCTAAAAACAAAACGAGCGACAGTGGAAAAACAGAATTTAAGCATAAAACTAGAGAATAAACTAAAGTTCGTCGCACATAAAAGCCGTAAAGCTATAAAATTAAATTTTGAATGATCAATTACATGCAGTCAATATCGTAAGCACTAGCCTTGCGACTGATAGGATTTAAGGGCGAAGGAGGAGCTTTAGTCTGTACCAAAGGCAAAGCTACAGAAATACATCTCCGATTTGAAAAAATATCCTTGGGAGCAGGGAGTGTGTACCTACCAACACACTCCGTATCGGCGAGGTTGAGCAAGACCTCGGGGGCGTAGACTTAGAGAGTGAGGAGAACCCGAACTGTGCCGTCGTAACGGTCCCGTCAAGGGAGTATATCATTAATGATGTTGATGAGCCTACAGATCTACCTACATAAGAGCAAACTTGCGTTCCACTACTCCTTCAACCCTAGTAGAAGGGCCCGTCTATGTGGATGGATGTCAGGCAAAAAAGTATCTGGGCTGAGGTCACCCTCCTCCAGCATCTTCTTCGCTACAACAGTAAGTAGAACCAGGACTGTCATGCTGATAAATAAGTCCATATATTCCTACTTACTTACAAATTAGAGCACTGATGATCTCACTGTAATGGGTGGTATAGAGGAACTTACATTGATGGCATCCTTCTACCTGGTGCACGACCTGGATGCGCCCACACCAGAACTACAGCGACTGGTTATGGAGTTTGAAAAGAAGAAGCAGCTCCTTATTGCCGGAACTAATGCTAATGCCGACTACACGGTATGGGACGCAATGATATTAACGAAAGAGCACAGTCTGAGTTTCCACAAGCACTGTACCTTCTTCTCGTCAATTGAGCAGACTATTGAAGCTGCAAGGCAAAGAAAATTGCTTGCTGGTTAGCAGACAGTGCAAATACAATTAATGACGAGTGGGCCAATGGTCAGAAGGTAGCTCAGATTCTGTAAACGCATTAGTAGAGTTTAATTTTCCTTGCTGCACTACAGTCGGTAAAGAAACACCTGCATAAAAGGAAAAGACAAAAATGGTCTTGCTCGAGAGGACATTGTTGCAAAAGATTTAATTCGCTGGCCCGTTTACTGCTTGTAGAGTTACAAATCCCCAGGAATTGAATGTTACCAGCCGTGCTACAGAAGGCGGGAGAAAACATCTTTTATGACTATACTCCATATTTAGATTTTGTCTGAGTCTGGACTATGTGCCTGTAGACTGGAGGTCTGCAAAGGTTGTTTTTATGTTTAAAACAGATCACTACAGTCATGTGCAGTCAAAGCCAATAAGCCATACCTCTTTTTAATACAAGAAATAGAGGACCTGCTGGATATACATATAAGGGATACTTCGGACTCCCTATTGGAACCTAACCAGCACGCTTACACAAAAGGGAAATCCGTGAAAACTACACTGCACTCTCGAACACATGTTATAGAGAAAGCATTGCACCACAAAGAGTATGCTCTGGGAGGCTTCTTAGATATCTCGGCGGCCTTAAAAATTGGCACTATAAAGGCAGTTATGCATAGCCTTTGAGACACTGCGGTTCTTTCCTGAATTCATAATCTACTGAGCTTCTGGATGGTACAGGCGGAATGGGATACCACATTTATAACTAGGATACATTTACATTCCACATTTATGGAAACTAGAGATAGAAATCTTACTAAAAAAGTTAACCCAAGATATCTACCTATGCTGACAGCACACGCAAAATTATCGTGGCAAATGTCCTGCAATTATCATCTCGGCCATGGACAATGTGTTAAGGGACGTACTAGCCTGGGCGTTGGAGCCGGCCTAAGTCTAAATGTGGAAAAAACGGATCTCATTTTCTTTACGAAGAGATACAAGGCACCTAGATGGACGGCGCCAATTATTAACGGATTTCCACTGATAATAAGGATAACATAAGGATTATGGATCAAAACTGAGCTGGAAATCGAATAATAAAACCCATACTGAGTTCCAAACAGTTTAATATTTAAGTCAGTCTCACAAAAAGGGTGTTGCAGCAAAAATCATCTCGTACAAAAATTTTTGGAAAGAAGCGAGTAATCATCGGAGGAAGATCCCTAGTTTTATACTGATTTAGTTTATACTCCACACTTTCCCTATATAGCACTACAAAACTGTGACAAACATTAATATTGTAGCAGCTCGTTTAGTTCTTCATACAAATAATTAATCAAAATGAATTGTAACACAAACACAAACAGTATTAGAATTAGCGAACACACAAATATAATTGTAAATAGAAGACAAAACGAAATAAAGAAGCAGTCGGTCTGCATTGTGATCTAGACTCGTGCGTTTACCTTCTGTTGGTGCAATATCATAAAGAGTGCAATCCGTCGAGTCATACAAAATATAGACTGCGTAAATTGAAAATGAAGCCGAACGTTATACTCGGGTGCGGCCGAGTTTGGTATACCCTGTACTTAGTATACGGAAATGAAAAAGAAAAGGTGGCAACCGTAGTCGGGTGGTAACCCTGCCCGCCAACATTCACATTAAACCTCCAGTCTTAATATTCCTTTGAATCCAATAACTCATTGTTCACAATGTTGCGGGCTCGTTCGAGACCCCATCTAGCGTCAACGTAAATATCGATCAGCCCTCGAGTCTTGCAGAAAATACAACTCTGAAAATAGTCGAGTGAGAAAGTCGGACTCGAGGCGGCAAGACGACCGGACCAGCGATTGTAGCTTTTAACATCAATAATATATTGTACGAGTGAATCTTATAAAAGAGAATAAATGTAATAATTGTAAAGGCTAAGTGTTGACCATTAACTTGAACACCACTACAAGAAAGCCAAAACAATAATGCAAGCACGCCATCTATCGGACTGTACATTAGACCGTTTGCCAGTTAGGCACGGGAAATCAAAATCTCATTTTATGTAAATATGGTCCGATTTCAGTCATTTTTGAAATCAATCAAAAGACTTTTAGATTTCTAACAACTTTTTGGAAGCAACTAATACCAAAATCCTAAAGCTGTCGAACTTACAAGCCTTTGAAAAAGTTGCAATCATTCAATTGCCTATTATCAAGTATCCCAGAAACGATCTGTAAAAATTTGTGTTAACTTGGTCCAACCTCATCTCTTCCCCCAACCCCCCACGGGTGAAAAATTAATCATAAATATCGCAGTGACTGAAAAAGTGAAAAATTCAAAATTGGATTGAATACTCTTTTAATTAGAAGGACGTTTTAAGGAGAACTAGCGTTAACGGGTACTTTAAGTTCGAGAACGGTCGAGTTTAGTCGAAATTCGAATAAATGGAGAATAATTTTGGAGACTTCAAGAATACAGGGTATTTTAATTTCCGAAATGCTCGAATTTAATACAGGGATAGAAAAGAATTGCAGAAAACCTGATCTCATCCCGTACAAAAATTTTCACGCACCCACTACGGGTCAGGTCGCGAGCGAAGTTACTAGTTTAAATAGGTAATAGTTTCAAATAATAATAATTCAAATAGGTAATAGTTTCGAATAATAATGTTGTGTTCATTGTAATTGTTGTGGTATTGTTATGGAAGCTTTATTCTGTACCCGATATACTGCCCCCGCTGGAAGAGGCAGGCTGACTGGAGAAGTGGTCTCAAGAGGCAGAACAGCTAATTTGCTTGTTGCACGTCTAGTATTACCAGTGCTAGTTCGAATGACTGCAACTCTAGTAACACCATTACTTCCTGGAATGATGCTGTCGATTTTTCCGATCCGCCATTGCAAGGGAGAGAGGGCGTTAACTTTAAGAAGCACAATGCTGTTCACCAAGAGATTTGGTTGCGAGACTCTCCACTTTCTGCGCTCTTGCAGTGTTGATAAACAAGCTGTGGTCCATCAGGAAGTGTCCGAAGCTCATGAAATTATCCTCATGAACGAGAACCAAATTTCCAACAGATAAAGGTTTGTAAGCTCATCAGAGCCAAATCGAAGAATAGATTGTTGTGTTTCTTTTTTGAAAAGAAATTCCAAATTAACATTAATTAACATCACTTGAAAGATCCGAAACCAATTCGATGTCACCTGATTTTAAACCGAAAAAGAAGAATATCGCAATGTAAGCCTTGATTGGACCCTTGCCTCGAATTCGCAAATTCGTTGACAGGTCCACAAAAGTCAAGTCCACATGTGGTAAATGGTCTCGGCGGCGAGAGTCTTTCCACCGGTAGGTTTCCCATAATTTGTTGCTGTATAGTTTGAGTTTGTAGCGCACGCAGTGGACACATTCCCAGACAATACTGCGTGCCAAGTTTCGAGCGTTTACAATCCAGAATTGTAGTCGCAGCAGTCCAACCAATGCTTTTGAACCTGCGTGATAATTGTGTTGATGTAAATATCGAACATATTTACGAAGAAAGTCATCTTGGCTTGGTAACAGAATTGGATGCTTGATCCCTTCGGGGACATTAGATAGTTCGATTCGTCCATCAACTTTTATGAGTAAGACACCATCTGTGGAATGTAAGAACAGGTTAAGAAACTTTATATGGAACGCATGTTGTAGTTCTTCTGGTGCCAGTGTAGGCACTGTAATGTGCCAAAACAAACGAATGAACGCAATAGAATACCTCTAACAAAAAAAAAAAAAAACATGGAGGCTCTCAAACTGTAGCAAGTAGCGAACTCTGGTTAAAGGTCCCCTGGCGCCCCTAGAGTTGGGGTTGTCATATCACCATAAGGCTTTAATATATTGTATTAACAATAAAACATCCGCAGGAATTTTAAGTAATGCCTACCACTGAACACGATTAAGGAGCTGTGTGTTTAATACGGGGATCGCTGAAAGATTCGAATATCCGCAACATTTCCTAAAATTCTTTTATGGCAAAAGAAAATGTCTCCAAAGACGACTGGATCGAGTAGCATCCGAACTACACCTCACAACTGCTTTGGCTGCTCCGACGAGGATGATGAAACAATGCAGAGCTGCACCGGCAACTTATGTATTGTGAGATGTCATGAAAGGTGTACTGCGATCAGGAAAGAAGGAGCAATATGGTACTGCGAAGCATGGAATCAGGAAAAGGGAAAATGCAAGACTCAGTGGTCAAAGCTAAGCCAAGTATCGAGGACCAAGGCGTTGAAAAGGATTGGGCGAAAAATAGTAAAGTGTTGCCAATCTTAACGGACAAAGAGCGCCTGCGAGCTCAGTTGCAGCTACTAGAAGAAGAAAAGTACATCTTGCAAAAAAGGCAAACATTACTCGAGAAACGAATGGAATTGCTCGGGAACGTGCGGCACGTGCACAACTATAGTAACCACGTGTTCAACCCACCAGAAGAGGAGCTTTCAGATAAGGCGCCTCTGGCATCCAGCACGTGTGCAATCGCAGATGGGGCGCAACAAAGATCAGTTCTAGGTGGCTGGGATACGGAATTAGGGGAAAGAATTGCCGATACACGGAAGTCTAGACGAGGACAGTTTGCGAAAGATTGCGAGGTCTCGCAGCACCGAGACAATTCAGAGAGATATGGGCAACTCCTTTGGACGGAGCATTTGGCAGAAAGAAAAGGCTACCAAAGTTTACTGGAAGACCGGAGGACTGGGCTCTATTTCTGGCAAGATTTAATCAATCAACGGATCTGTGGAGGTTCCCTGATACCGAGAATCTAATGCGGTTGCGACACGCATTAGATGGGCAGGCCAAAAATGCAGTAATCAGCCTGCTGCTACACGCTGACTGTGTGCCGACGATAATATCAACGCTAAAGATGAGGTTCAGCAGAACGGAATTGATTATAGGTGTTTTGGTTACTCAAATAGAGGATTTTGCACCGATAAGGGACAATAGATTGGAGAATTTCGTGGACTTTGCAGTAGAAGTTCAAAACGTATGCGCCACGATGAAAGCCAGTAATATGGACAACTACCTCAACAATCCTGAATTAGAACGGGAGTTGGTTGCGAAGCTACCAGGTATGCTGCAGACCTTTTGGGGCATACATAAAATGAAGCTTGGTGATCATTCACTTGTCGAGTTTAATGAGTGGCTGTTCGAAGTGGCACAGGGTGCCAATAGTGTGATGGTTCCCAGTTCATGGCATGGAAATAGAAAACGAGGAGTGGTAAATGCGCACTTCGACAATCTAAAGGCAATGCAGTGCATAGTATGCCACGGGATGTGCCCATCAACCGGAGAGTGTGAAGCATTTAAAAATAGGTCAGTCAAAGAGCGTCTGGAGATAGTCCATCGCTTTAAGCTTTGCTGGAGATGTCTAGGACCGCACAAGAAAAGAGATTGTCGGAGTAATAAGCATTGCGGCTTTAGGGGCTGCAAAGAGGATCACCACTCACTTAGACATCAACATGGCATAGCTGTAGGGCCAGTTGCAATGCCCATCAACAATACCAATCGTCCGTATTATTTCGAATGTTGCCAGTCACACTGTATGGCGACAAAAAAGTGGTTGAAACATTCGCATTCATCGACGATGGTTCATCGATCACGCTTATAGAAGAGCACCTCCTACACGAGTTAGGAGTACGAGGTAGTCATCAAACAATCTGCATGCAGTGGACCGCTGGAATGCATCGTACTGAGAAAGAGTCGGTGAAAGCGGACTTACAGTTATTCGGGACAGGCAGCTCACGAGTCCATGCTTTGCGAGGAGTACACTCAGTGAAAAGTCTTGATCTGCCCTCACAGACGCGGAAGCCATGCAAAAGAAATACAAGCATCTGCGCTCACTGCCACTGACGAGTTATTCGAAAGCAGTACCCCGATTACTGATCGGTCTAAACAATTGTGGCCTTGGACGAACATTCAAATCCCACGAAGGCGCTGGGGCTGGTCCTATAGCTGAGAAGAGCAGATTGGGATGGACGGTCAAAGGAGGAGTACCGGTGAATAACAAGATGATGATGTATCACTCATTTCACATATGTGGCTGCCAAGAGACAGTAGATAACGAAGTTCTACAACTATTAAAGCAACACATCTGGAATGAACAAAGAGATTTAGGCTTCAGGAGCAAGCTTTGCTATCTGAGGAGGACAAACGTGCACAGCAACAACACATTGGAGATCGGTTCGAGACCGGACTTCTATGGAGATACAAAGATAATAATCTGCCCGACAGTCTCCCAACTGCATTAAAGAGAGCACATTGCCTGAAGGAGAGGTTGAAGCGGCAACCTGACTTGGCGACCCAGATGAGAGCGAAAATCGACGAATACATAACAAAGGATTATGTAAAGGTGCTGTCAGAGGCGGAAGCGACCAAAGGCCTTATTGGTTTTTACCTATTTTTCCGGTAGTAAACCCGAACAACCTGGTAAGCTGCGCATAGTATGGGATGCCGCAGCAAAAACGTCTGGGTTATCATTAAATGACATGCTGCTGAAAGAACCAGATCAGTTGACACAACTGGTAACAATACTCCGTCGATTTAGAGAAAGACCTTTTGCAGTTGGAGGAGACATTGACGAAATGTTTCATCAGGTGAGAATGTGTGAAACTGATCAGAAGTTTCAAGGCTTTATATTCATAGACCCGATTACACAAGAAGTGGAGAGGTACGCTATGCAAGTTATGACATTCGGAGCCACGTGCTCACCAAGCAGTGCCCAATACATAAAAAACCGAAACGCACTGGAGTTTAAAGAGAATCTTCCTAGAGCGGCTATGAACATATTAGAAAACCACTACGTAGACGACATGCTAGACAGCGTCGAACCGGAAGACGAAGCTATTGAATTGACTTAAGCCGTGCGCTATATACATGAAAAAGAAGGCTTTTGCATTCGAAATTGGGTCTCAAATTCAAAGTCTGATCTGAAGGCTCTAGGCGTAAAAGGTATGTCAGAGGTGAATCTAGACAACGAAGCCGGGCTAAAGAGCGAAAAGGTACTAGGAATGTGGTGGAACACTGAGGAGTGTACGCCATAAGAAATTGAAATACGACACTTTTGCTGCATTAAAGTATAGATTAAAGATGAATTAATAAAATTTTTTGTTTGTTGACAAAAGCGAGCTGATATAATATGGGTTAATTTTTTAAAAGGTATCTGTCTAACGTCTAGGAATCTCCCTTTTTTTTACTCGTCGAGAAGTAATCATTAACAATTACTATCTAGTTAGTATTTATTTTCCTTGTTTGTTTCTAAATTATTCCAACATAGGGACTTTTAAATTATTTGTGTGTAGTGTCAGATACTTTATTTCTAAGAACTTTAACATTGTAACACATACATACATATTCACTATTTAAGACTAAGAAAAAATGCGACGATCAGTCGATGTTGAGCACCAAGCACTTGTGGACATATTTATATTAAATCTCGCAAATAAATCACTGATTGAACTCCTCTCGCAACAAATTACTGATTGAATTCCTCTCGCAACAAATTACTGATTGAATCCCTCGGAGATAGCCGTGACTTCGTTCTGGACCTCACAACCTCTCTTCCGCATTACAATACCTCACGAAGCACCCCGGAGGTAACTGGCGCAGCCGGGAAACTGGAATGGAAAATACATTATTAAACCTTTTATTAGCTTTACTGTAAGTAGTTGTGGGAAAAGAGTGAGAATGAAAAATATGTTCAAACAAAACAAAAAGTGCAAAAATGTCTAAAAATTCTAAAAGTAATTACAACAAAAGTTCTACTACAATACATAAACCGCCTTAACAAACATACAAAACACTTATATATATAAAAAAAAAAATAGAAAAAACTATAACAAATACGCTGTATTCTTGAAATATGATGTGTGATGTACTTGTGTGAAATCAATCGCTGAAAGTCACTGCCGAAGTTTATTAAGACCAAGTACCACATCATTATTTTCATGTGTACATATATATATACAAAACAACTAAAGCAATATACACAGACACAAATATTTCAAATGCAAAAATATGTAGTGTACCTGTGTGGCATCAATCGCTGATAAACCACTGCCGAAATATTAAAGGCCTGGTACTACATCGCAACAATACATACATATACAACAAAAATATATACACAACATAATCATATATACATACGTGTAAAAGTGACGTGTAATGTACTTGTGTGAAATCAATCGCTGATAGTCACTGCCGAAGTTTATTAAGGCCAAGTACCACATCATTATTTTCATGTGTACATATATATATGCAAAACAACTAAAGCAATATACACACACACAAATATTTCAAATGCAAAAAATGTAGTGTACCTGTCTGGCATCAATCGCTGATAAACCACTGCCGAAATATTAAAGGCCTGGTACTACATCGCAAACAATACATACATATACAACAAAATATATACACAACATAACCATATATACATACGTGTTAAAGTGACGTGTAATGTACTTGTGTGAAATCAATCGCTGATAGTCACTGCCG
The DNA here is from genome assembly GCA_037075145.1 of Scaptodrosophila latifasciaeformis. Lineage (NCBI taxonomy): Eukaryota > Metazoa > Arthropoda > Insecta > Diptera > Drosophilidae > Scaptodrosophila > Scaptodrosophila latifasciaeformis. The sequence goes on from JBAMCM010000182.1 coordinate 74,177, forward strand.
AAGTTTATTAAGGCCAAGTACCACATCATTATTTTCATGTGTACATATATATATGCAAAACAACTAAAGCAATATACACACACACAAATATTTCAAATGCAAATAACATTATTCGAGCAATGAAATGTATGATTCTTAAGGCTGGATACAAAACCACAAATCACATATAAATTGCACACCTTAATAAAAAGAAAAACAACAAGAAGTAATAATAAATAAAGGAAAAAAAAAATTTTTTAAACATGCACCCATATTCTCACTCTTTCAACACAAATAAATTATTTAAATTTTACATACATACACTAATATCACTATATTACAGAAATTAACACACAAGAAAACACACTATCCAACAATAAACACGTAATTAAGAGTAACAACTCGCTCCGTATTAGGATCACAAACATTTCCAAAAAGAGTCACACGATCAGTTACTAAAACAAACACCCTCCCCGTAATTAGAGAAGAGACCCCCTTACCCCCCCTTCAACCTATAAATATGGATTCGTGCAACGCCTCCGGAAACAATTCCGCCCCACTAACACCTACTGTCAGTGGCTTCAGCAGTATTGGTACGGCACTTAGTGGCACCGATATTTTAGCCTTCGTTAAAGAACTTCCGACTTTCGATGGGACCCCAGGCCAACTCGATAAATATATAACTAGCGTTGAGGAAATAGTCATGCTCATTAGGGGTACCGACCAGACGCCGTACGGACTGTTAACACTCAGGGCAATTAGGAACAAAATAGTCGGAAGAGCAGACGAAGCTCTTAATCTAGCCAACACCAAACTTATATGGGACGATATCAAGAGTAACCTACTACGTTTATATTCTAGCAAGAAAAGCGAAGCTAGCCTCTTAGGCGAGCTCCAATCTTTCCCGGACAACCTAACTCTAGGGCAATTGTTTTTCGGCTTATCAAGGATTAACAGCCAACTTATATCCACTACTTCTAATAGTGGACAGTCGGCTACAATCATTGAAGCCAAGAAAACACTATATGACGAAGTCTGTCTAAATGCCTTCATTTCAGAAATTGGAGAACCGCTTAAAACAATCATCAGATTGAAAGACCCCAAGACTATCGAAGCAGCTTACGAACTATATCAAAGAGAAAGGGCTCGCTACCATAACAGAAACCCATACCCCCCTACACAAAACAACACCGAACGAGGAACTAACAATTACAATAACAATAACAGTAAAAATCGCAGAGACAACAACGACCGTAACAACCGTAACTCATCTTACACCCAAAACCACTCGAATCATTATTCAAACCCCAATTCCCAATATCGTCAGGCCAACACTGGCAACAGAGCTAGTAACCCATTTAGAGACAATAAAACACCAAATTATGGACTACACAACATAGAAGAAGGAGAACTCACCCAACACTGCCCTACCAACCTAAATTTTCAGGCACCAGCCTCAGGAGCCCAACAGGATACTTAAATCCTACCACACATGCAACTTCCCTCCCATACATAACTCTAAATCTCCAACAAAAATCCCCTTTGTCATTTCTTATCGATACAGGATCCAATAACTCCTTAATTGACCCAGAATCTGCTAACCAACTAGAGTGCACAATCCTACCAATATCCACCTCAATTACAACAACACTAAATAGTTTCAAAATTGAGGAAAAGGCAATATTCCCAATGCCACTCGAGTTCAAAACCGAAGGTCAAATTACCCTACTTAAATTCAAATTTCATTCGTATTTCAATGGTCTCATAGGAATGGACCTATTATCATACCTAGAAGCAAAAAGAGACCTAGTAAACTTACAACTAGTAATATCCCAATATTCTTGTACACTAACCAAGCTTCAAATATTTTTAACATTCCTGCCTACAGTAAAGTTATCTTACCACTACCAGTAAAGACTAAGCATGGGGAATTCTATTGTTGTACCACACAACTAAAGAACGAGTTATCGCTGTCAGAGGGACTATATAAATCAAACAATAATATTGCCAATGTTGAAATCTCTAACCAATCCGACTCAGACAAACTACTATACCTAGAATATCCCCTAGAAAACACCCCTTACAATAAAAATGACCATATCGAGTTCTTTAACATATCAGCCACACCTCTCAATAACGATACCCCCCAAGCCCAATTACAAATCCTAACAGAACACCTTAACCCAGAAGAAAAATCAACCTTAACAACTCTATGCAAACAATTTCGTGACATATTCTACAACCCAGAAACACCATTAACTTTTACCAACAAAATCACACACTCCATCCCCACCATAGACAACACTCCAATCCACGCAAAATCCTACAGATACCCTTTTGTCCATAAAACAGAAGTCAAAAAACAAATCGAATCCGTGTTAGACCAACAAATTATTAGATCTAGCCACTCCCCTTGGAGCGCCCCGGTGTGGGTGGTCCCAAAAAAGCTCGACGGAACAGGGAACAGGAAATGGCGACTTGTAATAGACTACCGCAAACTCAACGACAAAACCATTTCGGACAGATACCCCATCCCAAACATAAATGATATATTAGATAACATACGCAAGGCAAAATACTTTTCAACGCTCGACCTAACTAGCGGTTTTCATAAAATCGAGATGAAACAAGAAGATATTGCCAAAACAGCCTTTACAGTCGAAGGGGGTCACTATGAATTCATACGAATGCCCTTCGGCTTAAAAAACGCACCGGCTACCTTTCAACGGGCTATGGACAGCGTTCTTGGCGACCTTAACGGCACCATTTGGCTAGTTTATCTTGACGATATTATAATTTTCTCGCCTTCCCTACAAAAACACTTATTGGACATAAAAATGGTATTCGAAAAACTTAGAGCAGCAAACTTCAATTTACAACCTTCAAAATCAGAATTCCTAAGAAAAGAGATCGAGTTTTTAGGCCACATAGTCACACAAGACGGGATAAAACCAAACCCGAATAAGATTAGTGCAATCCAAAAATTCCCTTGCCCCACCAACAGAAGAGCCATCAAATCTTTCCACGGTCTACTGGGGTATTATAGGAAGTTTATAAGGGACTTCGCACGAATAACAAAGCCCATGACTTAACAGTTGAAAGGCAAAAGACAAGTTACTACAGACAAAGACTTCGTAGACGCATTGGAACAGTGCAAAACCCTTCTTTCCAGCGACCCAATCCTCATACACCCAGATTTCGAAAAACCATTCATTCTTACTACGGATGCTAGTAACTTCGCGTTAGGAGCCGTACTATCTCAAGGTTCCTTACAAAACGATAGACCTGTATGCTTCGCCAGCAGGACCCTCTCCGACAACGAAGTTAACTATTCAACCATAGAAAAAGAAATGCTGGCCATAATATGGGCAGTAAAATACTTCAGGCCATATATTTATGGTGTAAAATTTACTATTGTTACAGATCACAAGCCACTAATATGGCTTATGAACTTTAAAGAACCTAACTCTAAAATAATCCGTTGGAGACTCCAACTCATGGAATACAATTTCGAAATAATTCACAAAAAAGGTTCACAAAATGTAATCACAGACGCCTTAAGTAGAGCGGACCCGAATTTAAATAACAACGAAACACTAACGGTTGAGCCTTGCCCCACTTCTGAAAAACATATTAACGAATTTAACACACAACTCATACAGGAAATAGATACAAACACGTCTTGCCAAACTACAACACCATTTAAACAAAAGCTTAGAAAAAAATATTCACAACCCTCTTTCGATTTCGACAATATCGCTAAAATCTTGAAAGGAACCCTAAAACCTAACAGGATTTGCGCATTCTTGGCAAACGATAATAATTCCGCATTAATAGTAAAAGCTTTCTTAACGTATTTTGCACACAAAAAACACTTTAAAATTATCAGATGCAAATCACTTCTCCACGAAATCGTAGGAACAAAATAAATTCATTCACGAATATCACATTCATAGCAATCATAGAGGCATAGATGAAACATTCCTCCACCTCAAACGAAAAACCTACTTCCCCAATATGAAAAGCAAAATCTCTGAATTAATTAGAAATTGTGAAACCTGTCTAAAGTTTAAGTACGATAGGCAACCACAAAACATTTTATTTGAAACCCCAGAAACCCCAACGAAACCCCTCGACATAGTACACATAGACGTCTACACCATTAACAATAATTTTAACCTGACAAGTAACTCCCCAGTAGAACGCCTACACTCCTCTTTGCCAGAGATTTACAGAATAATACTAGACACACGAAAAAAACACAAACTACCTACAGACCACGAGGAAATAATGTCAGAAACCGTAATAACTTATAATAACGCAATCCACTCCACCACTAACCACACCCCTTTTGAACTTTTTAATGGTAGGACCCATTTATTTGATAAAACAATAATACCCAATAATGAGCATGACTATTTAAATAAACTAAATACGTTCCAAGACAAACTATAATCCGAAATAAAAGAAAAATTGTCCACAAACGCCCAGCAAAGGACAGAAAAGCTAAACACAAACAGAGTAGAACCAACAACAATACAACCTAACAGCACAATTTTCAGAAAGGAGAACAGGAGAAATAAATTAACACCTCGGTTTTCCTTACACAGAACAACAAAGACAAAGGAAAAACTCTAGTAACTACAAAAAACCAAAAAATCCACAAATCAAAAATTAGAAAAGTATTCAAACCTCCAAATGACTTAAGCCTTTCCACCTGCATTCCAGATCCTTCCATAGGGCATACCAATCTATCTCCATCCACAACTTCAATAAAACCAACCTCTTAGCAAAAGTGCCGCTAGGGAAAACACTCGTGATAGGAAACTATAAAAAAATTAGCCACATAATCGATCTGTCCGAATACACCAACTGTATCGAAAAATTATATCATACTATCGATACCCTAAGACACGATGAAACACTCACCGACTCTATATTAATACTAAATGCTAAGCTCGTCCAAACTCAAAGTAAAATAGACGCACTAACACCCTTTTCACGCCACAAAAGAGGTCTTATTAACGGGTTAGGTAGTTTAGTCAAAGTCGTCACTGGCAACATGGACGCCAATGATGCAAAGAATATAGAAACGGAAATTAACCACCTAAAAAGCCAATCCACCACCATCTCAAATAACTTCGAAATACAGAACTCATTTAATGATGAAGTTCAACTACGGTTCGAAAACTTAACAAGACACATTAACAACGAACAGAATTTAATTAAAAACTTCTTCGAAAACATTCAAAATACAATTTACAAAAAAATATATAACAATGAAGAAGAAATAAAGAAACTACAGTATATAAATAGGCTTAATTATAATATAGATTTATTACTTAGCCATTTAAATGACATTATAGAAAGTACACTGCTTGCCAAAATTAATGTTATCCCAAAACTCATCTTAGATAAGACAGAAATAACCAAAATCAAACAAATTTTTAAAACCCAAAACTATACAATAAAATCCGAACAACATATTTATAACCTGTTAAAAATGAACACAGTCAATTACCAAGACAAAATAATTTTCAGTATCAAAATCCCTATTTTTATTAATTCTAACTATGAAATGGCAAGATTAATTCCACTTCCAATTAACTCCACACAATTTGTAATAGCACCTAAGTACTTAATATATAATAACAAAAGTAATAGTATGTTTTCAACTATGTATAAATGCCCTGTAATTGAAGAACAATTCATCTGCGAAATCGATTCCATCAATAATCTTAAACATAATACTTGCCTGGAACACCTTATCCAGAATAAAACCAGCTACTGCGACATGAAGGAAACGGGACTCACGACTGATGTATTCGAACTGGAAAAAGGCTTCATATTTATATTTAACGGGTACAACCTCCCAATCATCTCCTCCAACCAAACCATAACGAACATCAACGGATCGGCTATAATTAAATATAATAATTGCACATTACAAATCAATGAAATTAACTACGACAACACGGTGGTATCAACAGAAGAGTATCCCGACTTCTTCCTACCACCAATGCCACTGTCAATGTACTTACCTTAGAAAGACTTCACCTGGATCCGATCACAACATCCAACAAACTACTGGTCGTCACCACAGGAAACGCTCGACACTCGACAACCCTGTACATTCTCTTTACCATATCCCTAACCGCCGTAATACTCACCTGGACACTTCGCAGGGACACCCACATCTTCCATACCGGGCCCGAACAGATCCTTCCAATCGTCGCTCCACCAATTCCTCCGTTATGGCCGTCGCTCCAAACTGGGGGGGGGGAGGAGTTACCGACCCATCGGTACTATACACCACCCCTCCCCTTAAACCACCACGCCTACACAAATAGAAGACATCGAACCGGGAAGCTTTGCGATACAAAGTTGCAACATAAACATCAACGGCGAGTCAGCCGCCGTCATCCGCCCAGAAAGCTGACACCACATTCTATTCGCTCAGACAGGGCAACGCATACGATTCCATATACATACTTATAAACATACTTATACTTTCTGTTGTGTCAGATACTTTATTTCTAAGAACTTTAACATTGTAACACATACATACATATTCACTATTAGCTTATTTAAGACTAAGAAAAAATGCGACGATCAGTCAATGTTGAGCACCAAGCACTTGTGGACATATCTATATTAAATCTCGCAAATAAATCACTGATTGAACTCCTCTTGCAACAAATTACTGATTGAATTCCTCTCGCAACAAATTACTGATTGAATCCCTCGGAGATAGCCGTGACTTCGTTCTAGACCTCACAACCTCTCTTCCGCATTACAATACCTCACGAAGCTCCCCGGAGGTAACTCCCGCAAACAATCCATCCCAATAAAGTGTTTATAAGGTTGTCAGACCCGGCCCCAATTTAACTAGTAAATTTTTATGCAAATTCCAAGACGAAATGTTTATGTCAGTGTCAGGCTGATAAGCGATATGGGACACAACTCAAAAATCAAGTGAGAAATTGCATTTTTCCAAGTGAGACTTCACTGTAGTGGACGATTTGTGTTCAACATGAGTACGCGAATCACCAGCACTTAAAATTGTCATATTGTGTTTGTGCTTTGTTAAACGTAAGGCTTGTGCGAAGTCTTCCGAAATCAGATAAGCCATAATAGATACGGCACTTATGCGTAACTGGTTGATTCCAAATATTGACCATGTCGCTCAATTACCTGAACACACAAATCCTATGAAGGCAATCCTGAGAAATCCAAACACTTGCACCTAGTGTCAACATCTATCTTTTCCATGATAACAGAGATTAGCATGGCTTGTGCGATTTAAGATTCCAATTGAATTGAGAGAGTTATACAGGGCTGCAGCATTATCAATTAGACTTCTTAATTGTGAGTTGGTGACACTAAGCAATTGGAAGAGTGAATTGATATTGTCCACAAAAACTAGTGTTGGATTATCATAGCGCTCCTTTAGGAGCTGCAGTGCCTTTTCGTAGTTTTCCGGGGTGACATGGAAAGCTCTCACTGTTTCCAAGGCTGTGGGAATGGCATAGTGTCAGCGAACTGGAACAGATAAGTGAATGAACCAGATCGTGAGTGAGCAAGTTGAGCAAGAAGAGGAGTAGAAGTCGAGACTTGAGAACGGGCAGACGTGTATGAGCTCTGTGAGAATAAAACAATAGAAAACAAAACTAACTGAATGTAAAAAAACTTATTTTGTGAACTTTATTAAATACATTATACACTGCTCTTATTCTATAAATGAAATGAATCGAAGTGTTTTAACCTGGAGCAAAAAATAAATAATCTACTCCTACAAAATTGGGGGCTCAACCGTGATTTCATTTTATATAAAAGTAGTAAATATATTGAGCACGATCGTCAAATTGTGTGCAATAAATTAAAAATCAACGTTTTGAATTATGCCAAAGTACGCGTCGTGACGAAATTACGCATTACCAAATGGTATAGACGAGAACATGCAAAATCAGCGGTTAGAAGCGAAAAATCAGCGGTTATTGGCGAAATAGTAGCGGTTCAGCAGCAGAGTCAGAGGACAGCAACGACAAGCGAGAGAACACGCTTAGAATTGCTAAAGAGAGAAGAGGCCAGCCCATCAGAGACGGCGAATCCAGACGAAGTTTTGAGAGCAAAACATCAGGGCGAATTCGCTAATTGCAACAACGAAATTACGCTAGAGGAACTGAAGTGGAGATTTTGCAAAATTCAATGTGTTGAAGGCGAAAAACAAAGCGAAGACGAAAAGTGTGCAACGAGTGCGCACAATCGAGACGTTGGATAGGAAGCAGAGGCGATACATAAGCTGTGTGTATTGAACGAAAAGAACGGTGTGCGACGAGTGCATACAACGACAACAGAGACGGAATTGCCACGCAGACGAGTGACGACGAGTGAAGACTTCGAAGATACACAGCTGAAGTATTAGTAAAGTATAAGTATACATATTTCAAATCAATTTATAGGTTAAGATACTGATCTTTATTTACACACTAAGGTAGTAAGTAACTAAGTTTAAAACAATATTTTTAAGTTAAGTGAAAATGCTGGAAGAAGAGATCACACAATTAACAGTGGCACAGTTGAAAGATAAGCCTAGGGAGTTAGGGTTATTAATCCAAGGACGTAAGCAGCAGTTGCAGAATCGGTTGTTAACTTATTTTAAAATAGATAATATCGACAGATCTATATACAAAGATTCTATAGCCGATAATTTAGAGGAAAGAGTAGCGCCAGTAATAACAAACACTATGTCGTTCACACCTTAGCTGAATTCGACGCCAGTAATCTAAGCAATCTAAACGAGTGGCTGACAGACTTTGAAAGAATTGCTGTTACTGTACAGTGGAAGGAATTGCAGAAGTTTATATATGGGCGACAGTTGTTAAAGGGAGCAGCTAAATTGTTTGCAAAAAGCCAAGAAGGTATTACAAATTGGGCAACACTGAAGAAGGCTTTATCAGAGGAGTTTACCGTAAAACTAACAGCCAAGCAGATACATAAACAGCTAGAAAACAGAAAGAAGAAGCAGAGTGAATCATTAATAGAATACTACTATACAATGAAAGGTATTGCTAAGAAATTTAATTTAAATAAAGAGAGCATTATTGAGTATATTATTAAGGGTATTCAGGATTATAAACAGAATAAGTTGGTACTATATCAAGCAACTGATTTAAATGAATTCAAAGAGAAGTTGAATATCTATGCAAAGATGTCTCTAGGTGTGGAACATAAACCAAAAGTTAAGCAAGAAAAAGCCGAAACTGTAGGTAGTTCAAAAAAGGAGTTTAAATGCTATAAATGCGGAGATAAAGAGGAGAATTCTGATAGGAAAGCGAAGGCTAACATACAGCAGCTGACACAGGCGATGTTTAACAGAATTTTCAAGGATGTTTAAATTGGTAATTAGGCAATATCAGCTGTTATAGATACAGGCAGTGATATTTGTACCATAAGTGAAAGTTCTTATAAGGAGGCATATCCTGTCAAGTTGAACCCAGACATTAAGGAGCTCGTTGGCATAGGGAACTCTAAGATTTACACTTTAGGATCGTTTGAGATTGACACACAGTAGGATCGTATTCCAATAAGAATTCGTTTTCATGTAGTGCGAGATATTGATACTCTCTATAGTGGTGTTCCTGACAACGATGTTTTTGAGTTTGTGGACGTCAAAATAGGCAAGAACGGTGCAACCTTTTGTTGCAAGAATAGAGATTTATCAGAATTAGCTGATTAAAGTATCTAAGCAAACAAAATTGCTTTAGGCTCGGAAGCAGCAGATTTCCAAGAAGCTTTACAGCAGATGATAGCAGTAGATACTTTTTATGGAAACTCAGAAATAGACTGAGCACATTTGCTAAAGGAACATAAGGAAAGAGTTCTAAGTTTAATAAACAGCTATGAACCAATTAAACCGGATAAAAGTCCAGTGGAGATGAAAATCATTCTCACTGATGATATCCCAGTTTATCAAAAACCCAGTCGTTTGTCCTATGCTAATCAGGAGAAAGTGAATAAGCAAGTACAGGATTGGCTGGTAGAAGGAGTCATTCGAAATAGTGCTTCCGAATACGCTTCCCCTGTTGTTTTGGTTTCAAAGAAAGATGGAAAGCATAAATTGTGTTGTGATTATAGGCAGTTGAATTTAAAAGTAGTGCGAGAGAACTTTCCAATAGCTTTAATCGATGATGTGTTACATAAACTACAGAAAGTAAATGTCTTTACGACTTTAGATTTGTGTAACGGATTCTTTCACGTTCCAGTATCGGAGGAATCGCGGAAATTCACCTCGTTTGTAACCCAAAGCGGCCAATACGAGTTTAATTTTGTTCCATTTGGTATTAGTAATTCCCCTACAGTGTTCATGAGAAACATTTTTGCTGTTCTAAGACCCCTGATTGGGCCTATCTTGGCATTGAAGTCTCCCATTAGAATTGTTATATCGCCTCTGTTGGTGTTGTCCAGGGTGGTGGTGAGAATGGCGTAGAATTCGTCTTTATCGTCGGCCTGTGCGTCTTCCGTTGGAGCGTAGAATTGCACGATGGTGATGTGTCGCGCTTTGCTACTGAATCTTGCGGTGATGATTCTGTCAGATATTGGTTTCCAGGAGAGGAGTGTCTTCTTAGTCTTGTTGTCTATGAAGATGCCTACTCCATATCTGCCTCCAGTGCTGTTCCCGCTGTGAAGTATCAGATTGCCGTTTGACGTTGTTGTTGTTCCCGAGTCTCACCATCTCGTCTCATTGATGCAAGCTATCATGATCATTAGCTTGTTGTTGTTGTTCTTGTTCTTGAGGTTTCAGAAATCGGTTTTAAACTTTCAGCTGATTGGGTGATTGGCCCCATGCAGCCTATCCCAGAGGTGGGGGTGCCACCATAGCGCCATCTGGGAGTGGCGGCCAAACTTTTCGAGGTCTTTGTTTATGCTAGAGGAATAGTAGAATACCGGAAATAGTAGAAAAGGTGCCAGAAAGAGCCGTTTCTTTCATGGCATTTCGTGGGAATCGACCCACGACCGCCCGCTTGTTAGCTCAGTGTTCTACCCACTGAGCCACCGCGGGCTCGTTGCCACAAATATAATATGTGCAAATGAGTTTTTTAAACTTTGTGAAGAGGATGTTCAAGCATGAACACTTACTTCATTGACAAAAATACCAAAAAATGACTCTAAATACAGTGCGCTCAAAAAATTGATAACCATTTGAGAAATTGTAATATAAACAGATAAGAATAATGTAAACCTAAAAATATTCGGAACGTTAAACTTGGTCGCACCCGGTTTTTTCGACCGATTAACCCTATGGAAGCTATATGATGTAGATATCCATTTTATGAAAGCTTTGCACAGCTGCTGGGTATTCTAAAAGTAACGTTATTTCTTAATTTGATCATTTTTTATGTTGACCCAAATATCATCGCCCCCTTTTTTATACTCTTTTCGCAGAAAAAAGAGTGTATTCATTTTGCTCTGATGTTTGTAACACACAGAACCAAACATCGTAGACCCACAAAAGTTACATCTAGAATACTTAGAATCACTAGAGGAGTCGATATAGCCATGTCCGTCTGTCCGTCTGTCCATCTGTTTCTATGCGAATTAATCCGTCGTCTTAAAAGGTATTTTGCTGAAACTTGGTATTTAGCCTTCTTTTTTACCTAGGTAGTACACTAGTTTGAATCGGTCGGATCGGATCACTATATCTTATAGCTGTCATACGAACCTAAATCGGTTTAGCCAATAACTCCCACATTTATTATCCGATCCTGTTCAAATTTAGCACACATATGTTTTTTATAGCAGTCAATATATATACGTGCAAAATTTTATTAAAATCGGACTACTATATCGTATAGCTGTCATACAAATCGAAATCGGCCCTATTAACTGACCGACCCCGTTCATGTGATTTACGGCAGAAACAACTGCGAAAAGAGTCTGTAATCTTCGGCACCCCGAAGATAACGTTGGGATTTTTTATATTTATGGCCATAAATTTTCTATTTTATGAGTGCTAAGGTCACAAGGATTGTGTCCTATTACGAAGTTGTTTTTTACCTATTATCCGAATTGGACATCGAGCATAGAGCTACTTTAGACATTATAAGCATCGCCTGTTCGCAAGTGCCAGCCTCGCTCAGCTTCGTTCCCACCAGCATCAGTATCGCTTGTTTCACTAGCTACTGCCTCTTCCCCTGCTTCATCAGCTCCTGCATCAACCGCTTTGCTAGCTCAGCCGCTTCGAATAAATTTAAAATGAACACAATAACTTGCGATTTATGCAAAGGTAAATTTGCTTATAATGGCTTTATTGCCCACTATGCCATGTGCCTGGTAACGCATTTAATGAAATGCAGAGAACAAAGGCATCGAGGATTGCATGCGATTTATGTAGTATAAAAGTGCAAATCGCGGAATTTGCTAAACACTATAATAAGTGTAAAGGACCTCGTAACGCATCACCTAAAGAGTCTCTAGTTGCATGCGATCAATGCGAAAGAAAGTTGAAACTTGTCGATTTCAATAA